>JAWDHC010000211.1:0-54175 GCA_036172615.1 Curvularia verruculosa
GCGGATTAAGAGCGTCTTGTTTTCGTGAATCGCATTGTGATTCGGAGATTCTTCGTCATTCAGCGCCTCAATTTTTCCCAACAATGAGGAGTAGTCTTTTGTGAATTCTAGAAGAAACTCGCTATCATTTTCGTGCGGTCCAATACACGCAAAAACGTGTTGCGCTCCGGAGTAGATCTCTCCCATGATTCCGACCTGGTGATTTTTCTCTTCTGTCGTCTGGGCAATGCAGATGGCATCGACCCAAAAGTATACACTCTTCTTGCTTGCGAAAGCTTGCTGGAGGACGTATTCACAATTGCGCCTCACCATTAGAGACTTGCCGTTGACCGTAATCTTAGTCGTGTCAGCAGGATCGCCCCACGTATATGATATCGCATAGTATGGCGGTGCTTCGTCGATGGGCCAAGCCGACATTTCACATTCGACATGTTGCCCGAAATCGCCACGAATAATATGTAGGAGCCGGAAATGTGAAGAGTGGTCGGGAAGCGGGTCGTGCTCAAAAGCGGCACGTGGGGTTCCGGTGGTCATCTTTATGGGTCTACAAAGACTAGCTGGCTAGAGTGCGTGCGAGGACGAATACGACCGCAGCGAGGGAAATATATGTAGCTCTTTATGGCCCCGAAGAGAGGAGGTTACATTAAAGTTGAAAATTGTGACAGAAGGCTATAGCCCAAGTGCGCCTTACTCATTTCTGTAACGAGGCTGAGCAAGCTCTCTGAAGGCAGCCGCGATCCACAATACGCCAGTGGCACCAAGATAGGACTAGCGTCCGCCCTCATCTGTATATCAAAACACAGCCTCTCATTCTAGAAAACATGCCAGATTCGTTCTGAATCAGCGACTGCTGCGTCAAAGACAAATATGTCATGATATTCACCCGTCCCCTATGAGCCAGCTCCCAAACCACTCATGACATATTCTTTTAATGTTCCTACAGTTACTGCTTTGGGCTTCCCGTAGCCTTTCATACATTTCGCACAGCCTTATGTCACCTCATGCTTCAGCCTTTACCCACACCTCAAGTACCGCCACATTCTAGGACAAAATCCTAGCCAGCTGACCTAGCACCAGCTACCAAGCCGTTCCCACTCTTAACATGAATGCCTGACCCTACACTCAACTTCCTGACTTTACCTATGTAGTTCGAACGGTACCAAAGGCTTCAGCAAGAAATCCTTCTTTACAGGGCGTCATTATCACAAACATGCCTTCTTAACACGTTCCAGGAGTTGGAGGTCTTGCTGAATGCCATTCTAGTAGAGAAGGAGAAAAGAAATATCAACTAGTCTACACACCAACACCCCTTGAAACTAAACGAAGAAAAGGTGATAATGAAGATACTTGCTAAAAAGTCCTTTGTCCAGCCTTCATCTTCCACTCTCTTGCACTTCAGCCAGCCTCTTCTTCTGGGCCTCTCTCCCCTCTTTGTCAATATTGATATTGAAACATTGGCTCTTGATCATCTGATACAGCGTGCCTGCAGTAACATCTTTCATCGGCTGTGCCCATTTTCCTGTGATCGGGGTTTCCAGCGAATCTGAATCGACGAGTGTAGGCTCGTGAGCGCGCAATACGAAAACGATTGAGTGGCGATACGTCTTTTCCGTAGCATCTGTTTCAGGCGAGGGAGATTCCATCTGCGGCTTTCCATACGCTACAACTCTATGCCCTCCCGCTCTCAACCTACCATTCGTCAACTTCGCCAACTGCCGTCCAAACAGCATCGAAGCTCCTTTTCGACCGCTTCTCTGCACCTGCCTCTCCACGTCAAACCATGCAGCGCCGTCCCAAACTTCTAGCCCGGGCGTATCTCCAACGACTACACTAATCAATCCTAGATCCGCATGTGCTTCAGCGACAACCTTCTCTTCCCACCCCTCATATCTAAACAATCTCAACATCGTCGCCGTCTTACCCTCCTCTTCCTGAGGCATCTTGATGCATGGTCCTACAAACTGTCGTAGGCCCTCTTCCTCACCATCCGGCAGTCCAAGCGCCGTTGATACGCGACCCAGGGTGTTCGAGCAGTGCTGTCCGACGAGATCCCAATACCGCTGCGCAGGCGCGCGTAGGACTTCAGGACAATATTCTAGTGTCCGCAGGGTAATGAATTCCTTTTCACCTGGGACCTTGGACCATCCCTCCTCGGTCCCGAGGCGGTGCTTCCAATTCTGCTTTTCTGTGTCAGGAAGGTTGAAGAAAGCTTGACTGGCAGTAAAGAGGTCTTGATAGGCGGTTTCGAGTGGGTGTGGTTTCAAGGGCGGGGTACTGGAGACTGATCCCGAAGATTCGGTTTCTTTTGAAGCCTCTGGGAACGTGATTGTAGTCCAGCCGAGTTCCCATAAAGCATTTTGATGTTCTGGGAGGACGAGGGGAACAGGTGCGTGAATGAGAGGTAGTCTTGTGTTTTGCAGTTGTGATTCTGGTTGCTGCTGTTGCTGCTGCAGAACTTGGTGCTTTGAATCAGGCTCTTTCTTTGATCGTAGACGTGAGATGATTTTGGAGACAGAAAAGTGCTGTTCAGACGACTTTGGAGCTATTGCGGTAGCCATGTTTTGGTGTTGTAGCTTTCACGTTGTGTAGGGTACCCGCAAATTTATCGAACACAAAAGCACACTCAAATGCCGTTAATCGATAGAATTTTTGATAATGTTATCATAGGGTAGGTGCGACAGTTTCTAAGAGGTCGTCTTGAGGGAGAGGCGCGTGACGTTATGTATACAAAGCCAAGCCACGATTGCACAGCCCCTCTAGTGCTAGTAAGCCTAGCTACCAGACACGCTAGGCGCACTGTGTGCATTACTACAACAGGAATGTAAGAGTTGCGAAAAATGTACGATGCTATTACAGAGCCCCCAGACTAGTCCCCAAATTCAAATTCGGCTAAACCTACAGTCTCTGTCTATTCTTATCCCACAGCTCCCTTTCTCTCAACACAAACCAATCGTACAACAACGGCTTTACCTTGACAACCCCATCTTTGGTCTCACAACCAAACTCCATTCCAGGCTTCCACGTGCCCCCCTCAGCACTAACCTTCATATGGGTCATGTTCTCCAGCCGACACATTGCAAGTCCAACGCTACCGATACCAGCCACAAACTTGCCAGTCGCACGTCCCTTCTTAATATTACCACTTTCGTCTAGCTGCTTGATGTCGGTGCCAGGCTCAGGAGGAGTGGCTGGTGTGGCAGTTGAGTGAAGTTCGACAGGCAAAATGCGCTTTCGTACAATGCCTGTATGTTTTGTGCGGATCGTGAGTTCTTGACCAACATAGCAGCCTTTCTTAAAATCTATGCCCTGGCAGAGGTCGATGTTGCATTCCATTGGAAGAGCACTCTCTCGAGGTATTTCGGCCTGTCCTTCTGGTATACCGTTCCGATAGCGCTGGAGGTGATACTCCTGGACATCTGCTGGCTGCGCTCCTTCTGTTATTGTTTCGGCATTTGCGCTCACAAGGTATCGATGCATCTGTGGTGCGCGTGGATCCTTCAGGTGAGCAATCATGTCACCGGTATTGGTCTGCTCAATCGCGGATCCCCATGCTGACCACACGCGAATCTGTTCTTCGCTCACATCCTCAATCTGAATCTTGCTTCTCAATTTGTGGCGCTTCAAGTGCTTCTTCAGAGCCTCCATCTCAGCCCCGTCGACTTCGATGTAGCACGCCCAATGTCCTTTCTCCTCCACAAGCTTCGGCCATACCCAAACGAAAACATCCCACAATACTCTTCCGCGCGCATCGAGAAAAGCAGAGTAGAAGGAAGATTGGTGGCTGGGATCGACATTGTTTGTGAGCAGGCCTTGTAGAAACTTTGCAGTATCAGGACCAGAGAGAGAGATTAGGCGTCGATGCGGGAGTGGGGCAAAGCCTGAGTTCGCAAGGTGTGTCGCTTGACTAGAGGTTGAGTGTTGACGAAATCCAATATTTGTCCGAGAGAACCGAATTTTCTCAGCCAAGGCGGTAGTTTGACCTCGAAAATATGAATGCGACATCAATTGGCGTGGATCTTCACCATGCGAGGACGCTGTGATGCTAAGGTATCGGTGTGTGCCCAAAGCTGTCTTGCGTATCAAGCGTAAACTGGTGCGACATGTGGCGCATACATATTTCGCATTGTGAGTGTGTGCGCCTAGAGATAGAGCCGCCATGATGTCGTTCAAACATGGATGAAGTTCAGAGAGATGCAGCAGAGAGTTCTGACGACATATCCGAGATGCCTCGGCGTTTGCGGAGTTAAGAACCAAGCGAGACACCACTGTTTCTAGGCACAGATCAGTTCGTGTAAGTAAAGCAACAAGATGTAAATGCGGTGCCGCGAAAGCCAGTTATTCAAATACTGACAGACTATATAAGATACATGCCACCCGCTAGCCCATGCGAAGATGTATCGCTCTCTCCAATGAACGCCAATGCTGAAAAGCAGCAGCTTATGAAATCCGAATCATCAATGTAGTCGACCAACATCTAATCGTCTTTTTTACCAGTCAATCTCGAGCGCTCATTTTTTCCTCCTTTGGAGTTTCCAGCACCCGAGTCATCGCTGTCTTCATCGCTATCATCATCGCTCTCTTCTTCACTTTCTTCCTCGCTTCCATCGCTACTCCACTTGTCATCCTCACCAACAGCAAAGATTGTATCGCCGTCGAGACTTTCTCTGGGAGGATGGATAGGCTTCTGTGGTTGTGGTGCAGGTAGTGGTGATGCATCGCGTGCATTGTTATTCGATCTTTGCACTGGGTCGTATGAGGAACCCTGGTTTGGACCCCCTTCTTCTTCATCCAAAGAGTCCCTGAGCGACGCGATTTCGAAGCCCTCGTCATCCTGAGCAATCTGAAAGCAGGTTAGTATCTGTATAAAGAGCATACGGCGCGTCCAGCCTTACCTCATCACTCATAGCAAATCTCCTGTTATTTGCTGTCGGCCTCCACATATATGCAACAAAGCATACATCAGCTAAGTACACCAGGTTCAGCCAGCCATCAAGCACAAACCATCGGGTTTGCCAGTGAGTTGGTGCAAAGTCTGGAGTCGAAGCGCCAGCAAAAGTAAAGCTGTTGATAAAGAAGAAGCCAAAGATGACGATGATGCTTGTCAAAATGCACCACCACAATCGCTTGTACATGGTGGCCTTGACGTGTTGTTTGCGCTCCATAAGGTCTTTCATCGTAAGGTTGAGCGAGTTCAAAGTCCAGATATAGAAGGCTGTGAGCGTAGCGGACAGTGGCAAGATAACAAGCAGGACGATAGGGCCAGCGTCATCCGGGCGAACAGTAAGCGATGCGACAGCATAGATGACCCCAAAGATAAAGTGCGCTACAGCAAGCCAACGGACGACCATCATGGTCTTTCCCAGGGAGGGCTTGACGACACCATAACCCATGCATACAATGAGAAGTAAAAAGAACGAGAAGGAGTTACGGAAAGCGTTTAGAACAGCAACAATGATCATGAGTGCTTTGGCGCCGACGTTGTTACCATGGCGATTCTGGTAGTCGTAGTATCCCCAAGTCATGAGCATCTCCAAGACCAGAAAAACCAGGATAGCAGTGATGTAGTTTTGAACAGCAAGAATATCGTGCCTGTTCTGGAAATATAGGAATCCCCAGAATGCCAAGACAACAAAGTAGACAATGGTAATGCCACCGTAGAATGGCAGTTTCGCAATCTGGGCTGCCTGGAGTTCACCGTACGCATTTCGGAAAGTCACAATGGCCTCATATTCCAGCCGGCTGTCTTGGGATGCTGCTGCCACACAATAGTATCCCGTTTTTATCGATATTTTCTTGTCTCCGGTTGAAATAGGGTAGTTGATGGGCTTGGGGTCGTTTAGGTTCACTGCGGCGGTCCTGATGTACATCTGCGAGATGTTGTCGACATCTTCCGCAAGTACCCATTCGCCTTTGTGCGTCTCATTGCATAGTTTCAGCTTGATCGATTCGTCGTCGCAAATGTAATGGCGGTTTTCCTATATCCAAGTCAGCCAAATTCTCCAAGATCAGGTTACCAGGCACAAACATCGTTTACGGGCAAGTCGGAGGGTGCGCCCAGCAGCAACGTGTCTTTCCACTCCCATACTACCACACTGACTATAGGGTTCTCGATGCCCTGGTTCTTCTTTGGGTCTTTTATGAACTTGACAAGTATGAACGGATCAACCTTTCCACCCCATGCCTTCTTGCTGTACATGCCTGAGCATTTTTGACGATCATTTTGATTCTGGAGATGTATTAGCAATGCGCAGAATGCGAATAGAAGAGAAAACGTACCAGTGTAACGTCTACTGCTGCTACTGCTGTGATTGTGGCCAGCAGCAGCAGCGCGATTTGGCGCAGCCCTGCCTTCATCCTACCGAGAGACGAAAGGCCAGCTGGCGGAGGTAATGGCTAAGAGACGATGGCGATTCAGGCCAGGATTGTCGGTGCAAATCGGGTTGGCAACACTTCTTCTTCCTCACGTAACGGTCAACGACGGGTCATGGGCGCAAGTTGGGTGTGGATCCGTGGCAGTTTGGATTGCGCGTTCGTCGATGACCCCCCAGCTCCGCCTTCCCGGCAGCACGGGCTTAGCGCGTAACGGTTTATGGCGCAGTACAAGATATAGCGGCATGTGGCGCAGTTCCGCCCGCAACCTTTCACACACGCCAGTCGAGTCATCCGACACAACCATTGCAATACCAACACCACCCTCTCCAAATACGCTAATATGCCAGGCAAACATATTGCGGGAGTCTCTGATGAGTTATGCAGGCGATGCAAGGGTGTTTCTGCGCTCATTGTACGCTCTGAGCCGCTCTGCCAGTCAGTGTTACGCCACTTGGGAAAAAGAAAGAGAAGAATTCGCTAAAAGTCCCATAGTGACTGCTTCGCCCGCTATGTTCACACCAAGTGTATCAAGCGTTTGGAATCGTTCCGCGTCAATTTTGGCGCGGAAAAGCAGCGCAGGGTTCTGGTACCCTTGTCTTTCGGCTTTTCATCCATTACCCTCTTGCATGTTTTGGATCTGCATCTCAAAACTCAGAAGAGCAAGACTGGACGCACTGGCTTCGAAATAAGCGCTGTTTATGTCCAAGAGCCAGGAAGCACTGCACAGGCTGAAGCACTTGTGGAAAAGGTCCGAGCGCAATACCCAGACCATGAATATGCTTCACTGTCCTTGCATGATGTCTTCCGTCTAATCCCAAGTGATGCTTCCCTCAAGGCACTGGTACCTCTAAATGAACAGAAATCTGAGCTAAGTCCGGAAGACCAGTTGGCGCATATGGTCAATTCCCTCAACTCAGCCACAGCTCGTGCCGATGTAATCACTACTCTTCGAACCCGCTTAATTGTCGAGCATGCCAGGTTGGTCGATTGCGAAAGCATCCTCTGGGGCGACAGTACCACCACGCTTGCTCAAAAGACGCTCGCTGAAACAGCAAAAGGCCGTGGCTTCTCTTTGCCTTGGCAGATATCTGATGGCGAATCTCCGTTTGGGCTTCAGTTCCATTACCCGCTGAGAGACGTTCTCAAAAAAGAACTCATCTCTTACGTCAACATGGCAGACTCCGACCTGGCTTCTCTCGTACATGAGACATCATCGGGTCCCACACAGGCATCGACGAGTTCTAAAAATACGACCATAGACGATCTCATGAAGCAATATTTTGAGTCGGTTGAAGAGAACTTTCCCAGCATCGTCGCCAATGTCGTTCGAACCACAGGCAAACTCCAAGCACACCCTGCTGCACTCCTAGATCCACAGTGTAGCTTGTGCAGCATGCCTGTTCCTGAAGGGCGTTTTGGAATTCACGGTTGGGGCGGTGATCAACATGACAGCAACAACTCTGAATCTGAAAACGCCAACCGGAACATTTGTTATGGGTGCACAAGGTCGTTACCGAAAGCAGTTTGAGTAAGAATGGCTATTAGAAGAAATTGGAAGGAGCTTTGTAGCAACACGCTGCCCCAGATAAGACATCTGGTACTGGAATCCTTTCCAGAAAGACGATGCTATTCACATGCACTACGTTGTGGTACGCGATCGAAGCCCCGTTCCGGCATGACAAGATTGGTCATTGATTTCGGTACATTCTTTGTTCAGTACCAGAATACCGTGCTCCAGTTCTCCTAGCACAAATTTCTGCCCTTCATCAGTAGCTGGACGTAGTTGCTGAGTTTGTTTACCTGGTACTTCAGAAAGAAGACAATCATTCAGAAGCGTTTGCAGACTGAGATGAAGCCATACACCTTTGGAGCACCTGCCCGGTGCACCACACTCAGATCGAGCGTGTAATCTTCAAAAAGGGTTACCCCTCAAACCCATCCTGTCCTGCACGCGCTGTTTTCAGACAAGCATTTCGACATTTGTTTTTTATACGCAAATCTGGGCTATGACTCCTAGTTAATGGTTCTTACGAGCTCTGGTCAACCAGAGGCGATAACATGACAAGAGCGTAATAAGCGCGTTATATGCATCCATATATCATACCAATAGAACGTAAAGCAGAATAAACATAAATTTCTTTTAGAGACACTTATGAGAGGAGTTTTAGAGTGACGTATCTCAGGCAATCCTCTAAAGACGCAGTTCCACTGTTGCCCTTCTATTGTAACCTTTTGGCAAATTATTTGAAATCGTCTTTTTCACATTTACAAACGATAAATGTGAAGAGATCTAAACCCCCTCTATCACTACCCACCCAGTCAGTCTACCTCTACATCCAATCCTCTATCTAAGCATCCAGGCCATCCCTCTCAACCAACCACCTCACCACCTCCACAATCTCTTCTTCACGCTTACTGATCCCCTTACCGGGTTCCTTCACCATGCTCTCCAAGACCTTATCCAGCATGCCTCTCAACCGACTCACTAGCACACCTATCCTCGCCCACCCTCTAAGCCGAATCCACTCATCAACCACCAATCCACGACCCAGCGTATCAACCTGAATCTTGCCCGCAAACATGAGCAGGCTATACGCATTGAATGGCGTAATATCCCGTATAAACACCTTGCTTGTCGCCATCTTATTGAAGTACGCAATGAACGACGCATTGTGCGGAAATGTCTGGCTGGAAAAGAGCGTGGACGAAGGATGCACAAAGACGCGCCCGTTTTCTTGGTTGAAGTATTTGATTTCGCGGGCTGAAGGGTCGAGTTCGACGGCACCGGCTATGCCAGCGGCAAATTTCTTGTCAGGAAGCTGTATACGTGCGATTTGAGGGTTGAAGGATCCAGCGATAAGGGCACGCAGGAGTGCGTCGTTGGTGTTGTGTTTGTTGTAGGTTGAGGCAGTGGAGGGGTTGCCTGAGGAATAGTGTGTGGGAATGAAAGATATTTCCTTGAGGGAAGAAAGATATTGTGTACGATTGGAGGCAATGTCGAACATGGTTTGCAGCGAGAGGCGGTTTTCTTGACACCACGAGCGGAGGTCGCGCGATGATATGCCTTTGCTGCGGAGGGCGGACCATTGTTCATATGCCCGAAGATCCACCAAGAGGTCGCCTTGATTGTTTGAAAACGAAGAGCGGAGGCGGTCAAACTCATTTCGTGTATCTTGATCTCGGTCCCGTGGCGATATGAATGGACTGCGTGCAGTGAGGACAGAAGCAATGGTCAACGCAGCTTCAAGACAGCCAAACGTTGCGCCATAGACCAGGAGCTTGCCTAGACGGAGATCTGCTGGTATCATAGACATGTGACGACCGAGAGCAGTCAGCTCATCATCAGCAATGGCTCCCATCTGGGCAAGCATGCGAACGGCTCCTTCTACTGCAGTACTTTCCGGTGGTGTTAGTGCTGAAGCAAGGAATCCAGAAACATCTTGTACACCCATAGCCTTGATTGACAAACACATCTGCTCGAGCGGCACGCGACGAATTTCAGGATCGGGACGCTCCATCATCTTCGCCTCCGCATTGCGGGTATACAGTTTGTAGCAGTCACCTGCCCGTACACGACCGGCTCGACCACGTCGTTGCTTGCATGCTGCCCTTGAGGCCCATGTCTCAGCTAGACGAACCATGTTGTTCTGTGGGTCGTAGCTCGTTTCTTTGACTCTTCCCGTATCGATGACGGCGACAATATCCTCAATCGTGATGGATGTCTCAGCAACATTGGTACATGCAATAACCTTTCGTTTGCCATGGGGTGCAGGAGGGAATACTCGTTTTTGTTCAATAGGCAAAAGAGACGCGTGAAGCGGTAGCGCATGTAGATTGGCAAACTGACATAGTGCCTGAAGTGTTCGATCGATCTCCATGGTACCGGGCAGGAAGATTAAAATGCCGCCGTCCTTGGACCCAAGCTGACGATCGATGTGGCGTACTGTTTCAGCAATGAGGTCATAGTTGATACCAAACCCAATACTGCGAAGATTCGCGGAGAAGGATTTATCCCCAGAGTCTTCTTCATCGCCCATAGCGTAGCCTTTGAAGCCTGTGAAGTGAAGAATATCGTCGAGGTAGTAGTCGGTTACAGGATGGGTTCTGCCTTCAATCTCAACACGACCTACTGGACCTACATCCTTGAAGTAGGCCTCGAAAATGGCAGCATCAAGGGTGGCGCTCATCAAAATGACCTTCATATCTTTGCGCTTCCGCAAAATTTGACGTAGTAAAACCAGCAAGAAATCAGTATCCAAACTTCGCTCGTGTACTTCATCTACTACGACGTGGCTGACATCTGCCAATGCAGCGACAACATCATCAGCATTTCCACCTGAGGTTTGAAGGCGTCTGAGAAGGACACCAGTGGTGACAAACGTGATCTTGGTAGTGCCAGGCTTTTGTTTCGACTCTCCACGAATGGTATAACCAATTTCATCACCGACCTGAGAACATCGTTCATCGGCAACGCGATCGGCAAGGCCGAGAGCAGAAATTCGACGAGGTTGTGTGCAGATAATATTTGCTACAGCGCCGAGCTGTCGCTGGATCAAATCGTCTAGGACAAACTGAACGGATTGGGTAGATTTTCCTGAGCCTGTCTCACCGGAGATAATGGTGACATTACAGTTGTTGACAGTGCGCACGATGTCTTCTCTCAGGCGCCAAGCTGGCAGCGATTTTCGAACGTCCATCATCTTTTGTTGAGCTGGGGTACTCTGCTTGGCTTGCCAGGCGGCCAGTACACTTTCGCTTGCAGGAGTCGCCGGTGTCCAATCAATCGGCTTGCGAGGCCTGCCCTTTGCCTTTCGTTTTTGATTTTGTTGTTCGGATGCATGGTCCGCCGCTGCAAGACCAGAAGACACGTCTGACAATCTTCCTGGGTTTTGGAAGATGCTGCCAGCATTCGTTTGGATCCAGTCCACGATATCGTATACCATGGGCATTCCGATGAAATTAGCCTCAGCGTGTAATAGGGCTTGTCTGATGATGCTCAAGCGGATGTAGGCTGGGATAGCTGCTTCAAAAGTGATGATTGGTACAACAGCCGGGTACGGTCCAAAAGGTTTTCTGACTTGCAAGATGAGCCTTTTTCCTTGCTGCTTGACGTCAAGTTCGATACGGCACGCTTCTGGAGTAGGTCGTGAAAAGAGACGATCGTATATTGCTTCAAGCGATGACATCTCAACTTCCCAGGGATCATCTTCTTGTGCTTCCTCTGGTGTGCTGTCTGACACTGAAAGATCTTCCAATTCTTGCACAATGGTGTTTTCGTCGTCGTCTGGTCGAAGAAGGCGAGCTTGCAAGACAGCCGCAGCCTTTCTTTCATCACCGCCTTGGCTATCGTAAGCTTCCTCGCACAGATCTAAAGAGTATCCAGCAGCTGCAAGACGCTTTACGGCCCCTTCACGCTTGAGGTTGGAGCTAGCCATACTAACACCAGCTACATAACCTTCGGGTAAAGACCAAGGCGGAAGATCGTCTTCTGGTACGTGAATGAGGAGCCACTCGATTATCTCCTCACGATCTTTGCAGATATCAGCTGCTTCTTCAACGTGACTTTTTCGGAATCCAAGCTCAGTTATTTCTTCTACCAGCCTTGCTTTCGTTGCCATGTCCAACTCAACGCCGTTGGGGTTCCACAGTGCGTCACGGCGTATCAAACGCTCTGCTTCTTTTCTTGTTCGCTTTCCCAATTCAATCTTTGGTACGCGTTCCCACCCCTTCATCAAGTTCCTACTTGGAGCAGACTCTTTGGACGCCCCCGGCATAACCGCACCTGGCTGCTGGTTATGAGCCTTTTGGGCTTCTGCCTGTTCTTTCTGCTTCTTCTCGCGCGCTTTTGCAGCTGTTTCTCTGGCCTTTTCTCGCTCTGCGAACCCAAAGAACGGGTCGGCCTCATACATCCACCCCTTCCCTTCTTGTTCATCCCTCTTCTTAAGCTCTGTGAATTGTCCTTTCCACAGATCTTTGTATGTAGGCGGTAGCATCATGTGTAGGTTCTTGGCGCTGGCAACGCGAAAGAGGGCATATGCAGCAGCAAAGTTGCGAGCTTCAACTGCAGTGGGTTGATGTGCTTGCTCCTCGAGCTCGGCGGGGATTTTGATCGGTGGCAGAGTCGTTGTCTCTCTTGTCTTCGGATTCACCTTGGACAATACCACAGCATATGCAAAGTGCTTATCGCCATCCTTGCGCTGCAAACTATCAGCGCTGATACAACCAGCTTTGAACACATATCCGTACAATGCGATAATCAGGCTTACTCCATTGCTGTTTCTGAAAATGTTCAGACAATAGATTGACCGGCAGTTTTCCCGTCCACGATGCGCCAGCTATCAAGGTCCGAGTATCTGGTTTTTTAGGTCCATCTTCAGTTGGTGTTGCTGCTCCTCCCTTGCCTTTTCCTTTGCTCCCATTCGGCGCTGCGTCTCCGCTAGAGCTTTCGCCCTTTTTTTTCTTGGCTTTGCCGTCACCAAACACAATGAAGCTTGTGTCCTCCTCGGGCGGCACCGATTTCTTGGCAGGTTTACCGCGCGGTGGGTGTGCGTTCTTCGGCATGGTATCGGAATAGGAAAAAGTCGTATCTGGTACTCTCCATGGACACAAGCGCGTGGGTTCGGAAGGGGGAGTGATGGACAAAGGTGTCTCGTATGTGTGAAGGCGGGGAAGGGCGCTCACGCTAGTAGAAGGGCTCAATCGCCAACAGCCTCCCACCGGTTTCCTGGGGACCTGCTCTGAAGGCAAGTTATGGTGGAGTGTGCTGTAGCCATTTCGACTTCAGCAGCGAGTGACTTGGATGTTGCACGCAATCCGAAATTCCGATGGTTGCAGGGATGCCTCGGTACGCTCGGTCCATCAGATTGGAGCCGCATCTTCATCATCGATAAATGCAACAACTTGTTAGTCATTTTGTTTTACGTTGTAAATTGGAAGCTGTTAATAGAGATAAATATCTTTTGGGTACCAGACTTCATGTTGTGTTACATTACTAGTACGTAACCTTTTGATGTTCTCCCCTGAGTGTATCACTTCACTGGAAGTAGCATAACATCGCTAAAAATCCTCCCTTGCTAGGATCGCTCTCTTGGCTGAGTTTTCAACAGCATTATTTTCACTAATTCTACTGTTATAACAGCGGAGCTATTTAATGGTGAGGATGCAGCCTCCTTTTTCTAGCTCAATCCTCTCTGCATCATCACCCTCAGTCGTTCTATAGGCTTTGCTTTAGGAGGTTCGAATTCTTCCATCTACAGATATCAATGAAAGTTAAAGCTTGGTAAATACCATATAAGCATTACAGGAGCTACCCATGTTAGATTTTAGGTTTCAATTTATATAGTGCACCACCTGCTATGAGTTTAGCTCCAAAATTTCAATATTATATTTGTACAAAAACTGGGGGTTTTTATGTTGTTCATCTGCAAGAGATCTTACCATAAGATGTCATTAAACTTAATTTATAAGATTTGATGGGCAGACCTGCATGTAGTAAGCGGAGACAGTATGACCGAGAACGATTGCCGAATTGATTGCAAATGCCCCTTGTGTCTTCATATTCCATGGATGCGCCTCAGAAAATCAAGAGCACAGAGAATCCTATCTCGTTGAATGTCGATATCCCAGTTTTCAAAAGTATGCTGCATTGCAAGGACGGATCAGCGCGCATGTCGCAACATTCAACAGCATAAATGTTCACCGGTAATTGAGTGTGTGGACATGCACATATTTTACATGGCTCTTGATCACTTCTCACGCGGGTCCGGGCGTAATATGTCCTTACAAGTCCGATGAGTGCCGTGTCATGAATTATTTAGCCAAGTCTCCGTCTTCCTTATTCTCACTTTCACCACCGGTATCGCATCTTGAATCTTCCTACCAAACAAGTCTGACATGCACTCCACGATGAGAAAAAATTGGGGCCGTCTTTTGCCCGTAGTTTTGCCCAACATAGACTATGTCGCAGCAAGTAGATTGCAAGACAGGGATATTGATATACCTGTTGCGAAACAAGTCGTTCCCATTCAACACCTGTCTTCTTCTCAGCTCTCTGTCTCTGGCCTTGAGGAGCATCTCTTAAGCAGGGACATTGGGTTTTCGCGACACTCCTCTAATCTACGAAACGCCCGCGACATGTTTGGGGTTGATGTTCAAATTGGAGATACGGTATCTACTTTGTTATTCGATACAGGGGCTCCCTATACGTGGGTCGCTGCTCCAGGGTTCAAATGCACAGATTTAAAGGGCAAATAACTGTCAGTCTCCCAAAAGCTTGGAAAATGGTCATCTGCGCACTAGGACCAACTACCTTTTGGTTTATATACTGCCCACAGCACCTCAAGTTTCTCTGGAGGGAGAAGAGACGGCTCACTTCTGAACATTACTTATGGAGTTGGTGCTGGTATTTCAGGCCCACTCGGTTATGAGAAAGTCAGCTTGGCCGGAATACAAGTTGACCGACAAGTGACAGCTATCTGCGACCATGTCAGTGACGATAAATGGGACCAGAAACCTATAGGTGGCATCATGGGTCCGTCACCAAATACTCTGTGCTTCTTTGGCGCATATCATAACTATGTATACTAACTATTGGCAGGGTTTTCACCTCCACATTCCAAGATTGAGTCGCTAAACGTAACTGGGACATATGTAGATATCCTACCACTCCAATACTGGTAAGCAGCATGCTGAGCTAGATACTTTTGCAGATACCATGGATATTCAGCGCTTATCAACAAGGTCTGATCAATCCGCCTGTTTTCTCAATAGCCCTAAATCCTCATTTTGAAGGTTCACGCGACTTTGAATATGATGGCGTGCTGGCATTGGGAGGCCTGCCACCCAATGTACAAACTACAGGACCATGGGCTGTTGCCCCAGTGATAAGTGATTTTACCAACGGTATAAAACGTTTCTGGAGCATCATACCAGACGGAATCAAAGTCATATCAAAGGAGTCAGTGTTTCTACAGATAATTCGTTTTATTTGATTACAAACTAACTGATTGTCTTTAAAGGAATCCTCAAGGCAAATTTGTGGAATGGACTCTACCAGCGGGATTCAAACCTGGACTTCATGGATTGCTGGTTGACTCAGGTGGTTGGGGCATCTATCTTCCAGAAGCATACGTCAATGAGATTTACAAGTCTATTAACCCAGCTCCTTATAAGATAGAGGATGGTTCTTGGGTTGCTAACTGCAATGTACGTTCTCATGTCCAACAAACCAAAGAGTGACCTGGTGATGATACAACCTTCAGGCGACATACGCAGGTGTGAGTATTCGAATCGGGGGTGTTGATATCTCCCTCGACCGCGCCACAGTGATAACGAACCAGTTTAAACTCGATGACCACCCAGACCGATGCTATGTCGGCGTATTCTCAGGCAACACCATTCTTGGATCCAATTTCCTTAGGAATACTTTAGCGGTGCACGATATGACTGAGGGCAAGGAAATAATGCTGTTCAAGCAACGAGTGTTTGCGAAGTAGATTCTATCACGGGGGTTGAGAAAAGGGAGTAAGAGTGTGCAGATTGCTTAGTGAGGAACAAAACCTATTGTGCCATATACTACACCACTCTTACAAGTCCTTTACCCACGGCTTATCATAAGAATGAACTCATTGAAAATTCTTAGAACGGTGAAACAAAAGTCGAAATTTGTGAGAGTGCGCCCGCATTCTATCAGAAAAGATCACGTGACAGAAAACCTTGCGGTTAGTCCTTAGTACGATGAATTGAGGAAGTATTACAGATAAAAGAGGCACTTTGAATGTGATTTCTTCTTCTGCGTAATATGTGACCGCAGATTCATTTGCCAGGTCCGTCCAACCTAAAACTTTAGTTGTGACGCTGCAGCCTAGCTGAATTGAGCTAGGCCCAACTTAGACCTTAGTTATAAAGCAGGCTATCCACAAAAGACGGCCTACCGGAATCTCGCATATTGGTTGCTTCATTGACTGCCCTCTCTTGTATGCTGTGATTGTAGTTATTTGAGTCTCATTGGTTCCAAAGGGCAAACTACCAGACCCCAAATGTTTCTAGTGGCTTCATCGTTCGAGTAACCATGTCTACCAACGACTCTCACGATTCTAGCACGCAGCCTCACGACGCTCTCACTACCGGGGAGATCATGGAGACGGAGCTATTTAGCCAGCCCCTATCTCTTGCGGAGAGTGCTCCCCAAAAGCGTCCTAACGCATGTGTGTTTCTGTCCAAGACCATCCAACCCACCAAGCAACCTCAACTTACAACGCAGTCACAGAAATGATGTCGCAGTCCAAGAGACCAAAACCGCCCGTGCCCGCCGTCGACTCTCCAAAAGTTCTCAAGAAACCCGGTAGGCTCTCAAAAGGCTGGGATCCACGTAATGGACTGGGCATATACATCGAAGCTCCCGAGAAGAATCCAGAGGGAAGAGTACTAGATTACGACGATGACTTTGTCGTGATAACCGACAAGTATCCAAAAGCAAGGTCCGTCTTAAAAAAAAAACCCCCATTCCTTTATCAAACACAGGAAAAGAGAAAGAAGGAGTGAGTCACTAAAATACTATCCAGCGTTCATCTGCTTCTCCTACCTCGAAAGCCCAAATACTACACCCAACATCCCCTGCACGTCTTATCTACTGACCCAGCTTTTCTGGGGATAGTAAAAAGCCGCATTAAACGACTGGTAGATCTCGCAGCGTATGAGCTACGCCGCCAATATGGCGAAGACAGTGCCTCGGACGCGCCGTACAATGCCGTCCTCGAAACCCTCATGTCAGCCGCGGACCCTCCGTCGCCGTCGCAACGCGCCGCCCTGCTACCGCCTGGCCGCGACTGGACCCAGGACATCGTCACAGGCGTGCACACGCACCCGTCCATGAATCACCTGCACATTCACGTCTTTAGTCGTGACATGTATTCGCCGTGCATGAAGCACAAGAAGCACTATCTAAGTTTCAATACGCCATTCCTGGTCCGCTTGGACGAGTTCCCACTCGAGACTGATAGCGCGAGATTTCACCCGGGCGACTGGCCCAGCTGGGATATGAAGTGCTGGCGGTGCGGACAGAATTTTAAGAATAAATTTGCAGCGCTCAAGATGCATTTGGAGGAGGAATTTCAAGAGTGGAAGAAGGAGTGATTGGATTCTATTTGTCTGCTTTGGGATAGAGAGACTGAGACTAGGTGGTGAAATTACATAACTTTTGACTACTCTCATAGTCATGTGCTCGTCAAAACTATTGTTATCCTAGTACTTTTGCATTTGTAACATGTGTGTGGATGGCTCGTGTATTTTGTTAGATGTTGGAGTGCTTGTGGTATGAAGTTTGTGGTCCGAAGAACCTGTAGTTACAAAACCATACCGTCAGCATGATTTCATCATGGCATATAGTGCATCCGTCTGTAGATCACAATACCGAAAGCAGAGCGTGTACAATGTCGCGTGCAGAAGTGCCGTGGTTGCGGCCCCCATGTCCGTCCAAGGTGGTCCCGCTGCCGCGGCTATCCTTAGTTACGTTCGCCAAGACGCAAACGGCGCCCGGACGTCACTTGCCAGAAGCCACGTTCGAATTCCCCCATCCTTCTTCCCACGCCCCTCTCGTCCATTCTTATCATCCCATTTCTCTGCAGCGCCCTCATCATGGTCAATTGGCGATTTTATTCCGTTCTCCTGCTCTCTCTGCGTGCGCTGAGTGCCCTTGCAGAGGCAGAGGTAAGTTGGATCCGTAATGACGATGGGTGATGATGGATGACATCAGATGGCTAACTACCAAGTCACAGCCTGAGAAGGTTCAAGAGCAAGTGACTGAGCCTCAGACGCCCAATCTCAATGTCGCCGTATCCGTCTCTTTCCCGCAATCGGAAATCTTTGGTGTGAAGGTGGTCAATGGCCATGCCACCGAGGCGCGTCTTTCCGTGACCAACAACGAGCCAACGCCCATTGGCGTGAGCATTGTTGGTGGATCGCTCGTCAAGGAGGTCTCTGGACAGTCGCAGATTATCCGTAACCTCACGGCCAAACGCTACTCGATCCAGATACCCGCTGGCGCTGAGGAGACTGTTCCGTACAGCTTCACGACAGACATGCACCCCCAGAACCTGCGCCTGGAGCTTGTTGCTGTGCTGAAGGATACCAACAACGTTCTTTTCACGGTTCCTGCTTACAACGAGACGATCAGCATTGTTGAAGCTCCTAACAGCGTCTTCGACCCTCAGATGTATGTGCCTTGTGGATCCGTAACGGTACTGTGACTAACTTTCACTCAGCCTCTTCCTCTACCTTGTCGTTCTCAGCGCGTTTGGTGGAACTGTTTATTTCATCTACAACACGTGGATCAGCACCTTCTTCCCTCAGAAGAAGGGTCACGGCAAGGGTGGTGAGCGCGCCAGGATGTCTTCGGGCCAGAGCAAGAAGGTGGACCCTGCCGACCAAGTTGCAGTCGTTGGAGCCGATGGCCCCGCTGTGACTTCTGGCGCAAAGGCTTACGACGAGAGCTGGATTCCTGCGTCTCACCTTCAGCGACCCGAAGCGAAACGCGTGCGCAGCGGGACTCCCAAGGCCAAGGCCAAGGCCTAGAAGGGTGGGGAAGCCAAGAGACGGAAGTGTTTGGATATTTATGCCATGCGAGTGTGACGGCATGCCGATACGACTTGGGCTTGGAATAGTATCTTCACGTTTTGGAGCTTTGTAAAGAGTAAAGTGCGCTTTGTAGGAGAGCATTGGCGCATGCCGCAGGGCAGGCGATGTTCTGTGACGAATTGGATGTAATGGCAGGAAAAGTTTTGGCTAGCTCTGTACATTTGGAAAAGTAATATAACGCGCAACGCAAGATGAAATCACATGTGAAAGTTTGGGAGTGTAGTGCACACGGAACGTTTCCCACTGGTTCTTTAGGCAATCAGTCCTGGTTGGCTCCCACTAGACCCCCCGCCGGATGTACGATGGTTTTTGTTTTTGATCTTGTTTTTCCCTTCTGGACTGCGTCGGTCGCCAACAATGACAACAACCATGTAGGTATTATAGATTACTCTTACTCTCTCTCTCTCTCTCACAACCCTTTGTCTACTTACGTAGATGGCAAAACATGCAAGTCGCCTAATCTCGATCTCGATCTACCCCGTCATAGGTACTGCAGCTTAGATCACACAACGAATCGACGTCTTGCATCCATGCCCCCCACTTTTCTCCCATTCGCACACCCATACATACACCCATACATACATAATGTTAACTTGCCACCAACCGCCGCGCCATGTGGAAACGCCTTCAAGTGCAAGTTTTAAAAAGAAAGAAAGAAAGAGAAATCGCCAAGCGCAAAGAAAGAAAAAAGTGCAAGGCAAATGATTCGGCGAGGGGAGGGGTAGGCGTAACGTCTGTGTCTATGAGTGTTTTAGTCGTCTGGGCAAATGCGATCAAGCATGGCAAGCGGAGGGTGGCTTGGCAAAGGAGCTTAAAACACGGCGCCAAAACGAGTTTAAAACATGGATTTGATTTGCGCGCGCTTGTGGCTAGGATAGCGTGCGGGCGCCGTGTTGAAGACGGATGAGGGAAGGAGAGGGGGGGGGGGTTGGCGAAAGGAGGTGTATGTGGGTGTGGGTGTGTAAGGGATAGATGGTGTGGCGAGTATGTGTAAATGATGTGTATAGTAATGTCCATAGATGCTGTAATGTAATGTAGAGTAGTATACTTTGCCCGTATAGGACCCTTATCAATGTCAAATGTCAATGTCGCACGGGGGTGGTGGGGGCAAGGGCGGTTAGTTCCTCTGCTGGCTCGTTCTCTGTGCACCCCCCACTGCAAAGACACAGTGCTCTCACAGCAACAGCTTCATCATCTATTCGCCTTTGGGAGGCCCGCGCTACCATGGAGATGCTTGGCTTGGCTTGGCTACAAAGCCGAAAGGGGTGTCGAGGGCCGTAAGTAGGCATGTGTGTGTATGCGAGTGTATACGTACTGTATACTACGTCTGGTAATGTGCCTGTGTCCACATGTGAGACTAACTTACGCAAGCACACATGGGCGATGTGTAACGGGGGGAAAGAAATGTGGGGGCGCAGATGTCGAATGTAACAGCCTTCTTTTACTTTGTTTCTTCCTTTTCTTTTTTGGGGTGGAAATGTAATGTCTGGTGTCTGGTGTTGCAGCATGGTTTTGGGCCCCAAGATGGTCGCCACCACAGCCTTTCCCCGCGCCTGTAGGCAGTTGGATTGCACATATACACACATACATACGCATACACGGGCGCACGCGAGCAGGCAGTGTGTTGCAACGGCGGTGAGAAACGCATGTGCTGTATGTGTGTCATGTTGAGGTCCTATGAGGGAGCAGATGATGATGCGTGTGTGTAAGGCAGAAGGCAAAGATTGGTTCCATGATGCAGGGCAGCAGCGCGGGTTTTAGGCTGGTGTATGCGTAAAAGGCACACGTACATGGGCCTTTTACGAGGAGGCAGCCGGGGTAGCGGGAGCTAGATCCTTCTCAGCATGAAGCAGCCGGGCGCAAAATAGCAGCGGAAAAGGGCACAAAAGTCGCGCGTTACAGGCCGAAATGTCTTCGCACAGCCGGATATGTGTCTTGGACACGCGAATTTTCCGGGGAACCAGAGCAGGAGATGAGGGGGGAATGGAAATGCTCGCCAGACTTGTCGATAAAGTTAGTCGATGAAGACGGTCGGCCAGTGGGACGCGGGCGCTCGACTCGTCGCATGCGGGATGGGTTTGCCTCTGCAGATCGCACCATGTCGCAGCCGGCGGCGGGCGGCGCAAGGCGAGGCAGAGATGGGTATATTGTGTCGTGTCTAAGGGTTGGTGGGTTGCATGTGGGGTGATTCCAAACGGTGTGGCCTTCACATCACATGTCATGGCTGACCGTCCGGTGCGCATGGGCACCAAAACCGGGGCGCCGGCTCGTGACTGACGCGGGCTTTGCGCCGAGGATGCGGAAACACTGTGCTGCTGTCGCCGTGGATCCACGCCCATGGCTGGCTACAGGTGAGTCAAGATGCATCAGGCCAATATAAAGCCGGCAGCGCCCTGGTACGTTGCTTTTGCATCTCCCCCATACCACTCCACACCATCTACACCATCTACTTGACATCATCCAAAACTGCTCAGACCCGCCGTCGCTTGTACCTGTACAACTATATCGTTTCCGCCTTTGAACTAGAGTCACATTAATCGCGCATCTGCCCATAAAAACGACCACTCTCCCATCCATCATCAAGACTCGACTCGACATACAAACTCGTCGACCTCACACATACACACATATATACACTATGCCGCCAATCAGCCAGTTCCCACCCGCTCGTGTCTTCCTCAAGACAGCCACTGCTGCTTCGTCTGCCCCATCTGCCATCACAACCTCCACTACCTCAGCAGCACGGAGAACATCCATCTCGTCGCCTCTCAGCCCAAGATACACCTCGTCACACCAGTCCATGTCACAGATGCTTGCCTCGCAAAGACCAGGCGAGGCTGCGCGGAGAGTGACAAACTGATCATCTTGCGTTATTTCTTGTATGGCACTACTAAAAAAGGACAAAATCGGACAGACTCATGGGATGGTTATCGGCGCAGGCGCAAACATTTATACAGTCTCTTCTTTGGTTGTTCTCCTCTCTCGCTACGGTCTCGATGTATGGACCACGCGAGTGTCATGACTCATGTTTTTTTCTCTTGTTACACTACGATCAATCTGCCCTTGAAATCTAGCCGGATAGAATCTGGTCTGGGCCTCTCCTCTTTCTTGTATACCTCTCAAGCAATGTATCCAGACATGCAGATGCAGAGATAGCATCAACCCCTGTCCTGGGTAGCTCTGAGGACTTGGAATAAATTAAACATCTTTTCACATTTTACAATTTTGAGACCCTGTGTCGTACATGTGACCCTGCAGAAGGCTACTTGGATGTTCACGTGATGGAATGACGTAAGGAAAGTCATACTTCCACCAACTTTGCATTGATCTACAACAACAGAATGTACCTCGGCAAGAATTTGGACGTACACATGGAAACGTGCATCATTCGAAAGAAATCATGACAAGGATAACAAGATGTAATACAAAATCTCGGACGAACAACATGACCATGTAATGACTGTGTCGAAGCATGCAAGCATGCAAGCATGCAACCACCTCATCCTTCCTCTATGTGCACATGCTCCCTCTCACCATCCTAGTCCGTCTGCACACCGGCCGTTGCTTCTCTAGCCCGAGATCTTCTTTCCAAACGAGCTCCTAGCAACCTGTTCCATTATTAGCAAAAATCTGTACAAAAACCTGCTTTGAGAGAAGAAGAAAAAAGTCCGCACTTACCAAACTCCTGAACCTCTTTCCATACATGTACGCAGGAATAGTCAGACTGCAAATCCCCAAATTGATAAGCGTAACGCCATCAAACACCATCCTCGGGCCCACCTTGGCCATGATTCCATTCGCATACGTCGTCGCAATGAACGTAAACACCGCCTTGGTAAAATTGATCGTCACAAATGCCTGATTCGCATCCCTGGGATGGCAATCAATAACATACGTCAGACTGGCCGTCGACGCAAACGGCACAGACAACGAGTGAATTGACATGAAGACCAGCGGCCACACAATCGGGTACCCCTGCGATGTACTAATGCCAAAGCCCAGAAAACCAATCGTGGCAAAGAGCGTCGCGGGAATCATGAGCGTGAGTCGAAATTCAGGCTCGAAGATGCCCTTGTTACGCCGCGCCATGAATTTGGCTACTGCATCGGCTGTCCAGCCTGATAGCGGCGAGCCAATGAGCGACACGGCGAGGAGAGGTAGATTTGTCATGCCGACTTGGGCGGGATTCAACAAGTAGGGTGGAGCAGAGAAGATGTTGACAGAGAGCACCGAAATCGTCAGGAGCCAGGTAAAGTATGAGCCATAAACAATGGTACTGAAGAGCACCGCGGGAAAGGCAATCAGGGGTACGGGCTTCCATGCATTTTTCCAGAACGACTCCGGTGACAGGCGGCCACGGAAAAGAGCAAGTTGGCCACTGTATGTAGGCTTAGGCTCATCCATCTGGGCAATCGATTCGGAGTCGGAGTCGTCAAATGCAGGCTTCCCGCCTGTCGGTCGCGGGCCGTAGTAAGTGGTTTCTACGACGAAGAAGTAAATGCCGAGAAGAATTGGGATGAAGATCAGTGCTGAGATACCAAACGTTGCTTCGAATGAGACGTTCTCGATGATGGCACCCGCGATTGTCTGGCTGAATGGACATCAGTTACGCAACGGTCAGACCTGAGCATTCAACGTACCCAAGAAGCACTCCAGCAGACAACATACAGCCCCATACGGCGATGCGCGTGCCTCGCTGATGGACAAAGTACATATCCGATACCGTCGACGTGACGAGTGTCTCGAGAGGAGCGGACGCGATACCCTGTATCACTCGCATGACGGCAAGCGAGACGAATGACTATTCTCTGTCAGACACATGTCCAATTGACACTCTGCATGCAAACCCACTCTAGCAAAGAAACCCCACACGTTAGTGGCAAGGAGAATCACTGTCGAGATGACAAAAAACGGTCGCTTGCCCCAGATATTGGCTCCAGCCGCAGTAAAGAAGGTGGTGAAGCCGATCCAGAAGGCGAGAAATCCGATGATCAGACTTGATACCATGTCGATGCTGACATTATACTTTTTCGCCAACAGTGGCAGGCCTGGTGTCACCATTGGTCCAAGGCTGGACGGACGTTACTATGGGAGAACTTTGCAAGAGATGGAGTGCTTACGCGGTGGTTACACCGGAACTGAAGGCAAGAAGGACCATGATACACTCCTTGCGGAAAGGTGACCTGGGACAGTCAGAAGTTGTTAACATGTATTTTTGTTGAGCCTACCAGTTCAGTGGATCATTGGGACTGTCCGATGGTTGTGGTTGCAAGATGATATCGCCATCGCGCTTCAAGTCGCTCGAGTCGACTTTGGAATCAACTGGAACAACACAATCAGCATCGTACGTCTTAAGCCTACAAACTAGTCAATCTAACCTTGTGGACCATCATCGTTGATAGTCGATGTGCCTGGGGGCGCCGCCATATGGCGATCCTCTAGAACACCGAAGCCCATTGTGACAAGCTGACGACAAAGTAACCGCTATGCGAAGACGTAAAAGAGGTGAAGAGCTGCCAGCAGCACGACAAACGACCAGCGTCTAAGAGAATTGAAAGATATACAGTGAAAATCAAATGGGAGCGAGCACAGCTCTACAATCCTATTTTGCGGTCCCCATCACGCCTTATTACCTGACATGTACAAGGCCAACACATGACGACGACCAGGGTTTTCCTAGGCGCCTACGAAACTACGCTGAAGCATGCACGGGAAGACGATCTCGTCAATCATGATCGACACCTAACCAAGTACACCTAAGAAGCCCAACTGCCGAAGCAGCAAAGCGAGGTTCGAGTAGAAAGCTCGTCTGGGGGTTGCGCCATGTCCCACACAACCCACGTTTCAGTCTGTCGGAACATTCTGTGCGGAGAAGCACCGATTGTACCGCAGAGCCGCGTGGTCTCTATCACCACACAAAACATTGGCCGGCAGTTGAGTAAGGACCTAGTCTTGTCCAATCGCACGTTGTAGTTGTAGTTGTACTGAAATGCGCACGTACGTACAGCATTCATAGTACATACACACCCTTGATCAAGACATGTGCCGAAAAAAAGGATCTGCACACCCGTCCCCTGACGAGCTAGTATCTCAGCCTTATGTTGCGGCTCTTTTCATAGGTACATTCCTGCCTGGACGTTGGGTCAAAAAGGGGAGTGGAGACTGGGGGGTTTGAGATTGGTGTGGCGTGAACATGGAGCAATCTTTCCCACGTCAAACACATTCCAGATTGATTCTTCTGTTCCAGAAATTCAATAGCCAAGCCGGGAGGTTGTGCATAGATATAGGCCTTTCGTCAGCGGTTGAAGTTCTAGCATCTGTATTTTGTGCAGCAGAGGCACATAGTGGAGCAGGAAAGGCCCGCGACTTTGGTCGCATGTTGATGAATACGATGAATGATTGCCTTTTTCAAACGCAATATGCCGATGCCGAGGGAGAGCAAGTCACAAATCACGTGGTCACAACACAATGTACACCACAAAGCCATTTTTATATCGAGAACATTCGCCAAGCTGACAAAGATAGTCGTGAGTCCACCAAGGACGATGCTAGCGCCGCGGAACTGTTCCCCCTGCCAAATTTGGAATGGCTTCCGACGTCATGACCATCGTGTGGGATGCGAACGTACCCCGCGCTGGTACAATCACGTCCAGCAGATATCGCGCTTGTAATTGAATAACGCATTCAATTGGAAGAGAGAAAACTCTCGTGGACCCATATTGCCATTTAGCCGCAATACAGCCGTGAGAAAGACGACCATATAGCTCGAAATCGTCGAGTCTTGTAACAAAAACTCTTTTGAACAGTCTCCCATTTTACATCAATAAACTCGACACTAAGAAATTCAAACATGGCAATCGGCATCGCAATCATTGGCAGTGGCATCTTCGCCAAAGAAGAACATCTTCCGGCCATTCAAGCTACTCCAAGCCTAGAACTAAAAGCAGTCTACTCGCGCTCCCTCAAGTCAGCTCAATCCCTAGCCGAGAAGCTGTCGGGCGTAGACCTATACAGCGATGATCAATCAGACAAAAAGTTTGAAGATCTTCTAAAGCGAGACGATATCAAGGGCGTAGTCATCGCGTCAGTAAACCCCTTCATGTCCAACTATACGTAGAGAAGAAAACAGTCCTGAACAAACTCACTCACAACCAAAAAGCCTCCCCATCCTCGCCCAGCCAGACTACATCAAGAAGGCCCTAGCAGCCGGAAAACACGTCCTTGCCGAAAAGCCCATCGCCAACGACCTCAGCACCGCGCGATCCCTCCTCTCCTGGACCACAGACTCGTCCAACACATCCGCCCACTACTCAGTAGCCGAGAACTTCCGCTTCATCGACTCGTACGTATGGGCCTCGTCTCAAATCGCCTCTCTGGGCCGCATTCTCTCTTTCCGCTCGCGCGTCACCTTCTTCGTCGCCGTCGGCAGCAAGTACTACGAGACGTCGTGGCGCAAGGAGCCCTCGCACCAAGGCGGTTTTGTTCTCGATGGCGGCGTGCACTTTGTCGCCGCCACACGCCTCCTGCTGCATGGCGGCGGCCAAAAAATCAAAAAAGTCGCTGCTTTCACAACCCAGCTGCAGTCCCATTTACCCCCCGTAGACACGGTACATGCCACGCTTCAGCTCGAAAACGGTAACTCGGGTACCCTGGCGATTTCCGTAGGCACCACCGATACCGGCTCCGAATACGTCGTTGCGTGTGAAAAGGGCGTTGTGCACGTTACGCGCGGCAAAGTCGTCGTCAAGAGGACCGGCCAGGACGACGAGGTCAAAGAGTTTCCCGACGAGGGCAATGGCGTCAAACAGGAGATTAGAGCTTGGGCCGACGGCTTGCAGCAAGGGAAACCAAATC
This sequence comes from Curvularia verruculosa, assembly GCA_036172615.1. NCBI lineage: Eukaryota > Fungi > Ascomycota > Dothideomycetes > Pleosporales > Pleosporaceae > Curvularia > Curvularia verruculosa. The sequence goes on from JAWDHC010000211.1 coordinate 26,860, forward strand.
ACATGCAGAGTCCCGAGGAGGCGCTCAAGGATCTTGAGATTCTGGAGAGTTGTTTGAGGAGTGGCGAGAAAGGGGGTGCCCCTGTTGATGTGCAGCAGTAAAGGTATCAGAGGGCGAGGTTTCCTGTATAAATGGAATAAAGAGCAGGTAGACATAGTCATTAATGTGGAAAACTGGCACTCGAAAAAAAAACATGAATTAGGCAGTGGTATAACTACCCCCCCAACACACAACCTGTTGATTTATCCATAATTTTGTTATTTTCGCCTTGTTTTTTGTTCCCGCTCTCCCCCTGAATACCCACACTTCGCCTTTATTTTGCCCTACCGTTGTTGATCCAGAAAACATGATATCCATCGTACACACGAAGAACTAGTATACATTGTCTTTCCACCGGGGACGTCGCCAACCCCCCCCCCACGACACATCACTTCAACTCATCAGCCCATGAACCTGCTCTGCACTCAGCGTAGGCTTAGCCGCCGGTCTTTTCCCTGCCATCTTGGACGTGGGCACACTGGTGCGCCTACTACCCCTAGGCCTCGCACCACCTATACCATCATCTCCCCTACTCATCTGCGCCTCGACGGCGGCTTCATGCTCAATCTTGCTGACTGCTCTCGAAATAGCCAGACTGTACCCGCCGATCCAATCGCCCCAGCTCTGCTTGCCCCCCGTGTTATCGACAGCGACTTCATTGGTTGAATTCGGACTACGCTTGGCTCGTGTCTTGGACGCTGGGCCTTTTGTTGCTGTCGTCGATGAGCGACTCGACGGTGCGTCTTGAGCAGTGGTCGTGCTGGTAGGTTGTGCGCGAGCCGCAGCCGCAGCAGCGCGGCGCTGTTCGAGGAAGGAACGGGCAAGGTTCTGGGCAGCTGAGACACCTGATTTGATGGTTTGAACGTCTTCGAGATTGACGGACGAAGGGATGGGAATCCGGTAGCTACCGCTGAGCGTGACTTGTCGTTCACCTACCCCTACTCGGCTGGGTGTTCGTGGTATCTCTTCTACAAAGTCTGTTTCGTTGGATTGGGTTCGCCGCGTTCGAGGGCGGTAGTGTTCGAGATCTTGACGGGCAACTTCTAGTTCGCCTTCTAGACGGACAAGCTCTGCCTCTGCCTCTTCTTCGTCATCGTCATCCACAATCTCTTGTATACGTGGGCCGCTAGCATCTGGGTTGCTTTCTGTTGCTTTGGCTTGGGGAATCTGCTCTGTAGATGAGGCTTTGCGCCCTTTGCCTCGCCGGCGAGGTGAGCGACCTGCTCGAGCATCTGCAATCCCTCTTGTCTTGTACAACTCTTCCATTTTTGCCTCTAACTCTCTGACACGTGCCTTTAGTGCTTCAAGCTCAGAGTTTGAGAGGCTCTCGTTCGACCCTTTGCTTTGAGTAGGCGGGTTAGTCTTGTCTGTTGGGGTTGAAGTTGGCTCTTTGTTAAGTTTCCTAGGCCTCCTCTTTGGGGTCTTTGCTCCTGTAGTAGCTGCATCATCTGTAGCTGGCGTTGTTGCTGTTGTTGCCGCAGCTTTCTTTTCAGTTGAAGCTGGGGCTTTCCCTGCTGTCTTCTTTGGAAGCACGACGCCGCCTGCGGAACCTGCTCTCCCTTGTTCGGTCTGATTGGGAGTACTTCCTTTTCGAGATCTGGCCTGCTTTGCAGGCGTTGCGGGCGTTGCGCTTGGTCCTGGCGATGAGGACTTGGAAGCCATGTTACCAGAATGCTCCTCTACTCCTCTGACGCAATACTAGTGGTGTACATCTACAATGTTGAGGTTGCAATTCAGTATTCAGATTGAAGTCAAGTAAAAGGACTTGGAAGTATCTCAAAGAACACGAAGCAAATGCATATAATTCTGCTATGCAAACAATGCGTTGAGGTTGTGGTGAGTATCAGGGATGGAGTTGGTGCTAAAGCAAGATGTCGGAGTTGGAACACAAACTAAGCATGTCTGACGTATGGTGGCGTACAGACTGGGATCATGCATGGCCTACCCTTGCCGACGCATCCCAACACCCAAGGACGATCATTATGCTTTAGTGTACTTGGTTTAACAACGGCCGAGGTCCACTTGGTTACCGTGCACCCATGGTCGCCCAAAGATAGCGCGCGTGCAGTCCTTTTCGAATACAGTCAAAACTGGAATGTTGTATCTGAGTGGAGTGGATGACCCTTTCATAATCTAATCGCAGCTAAATACATTTTTGCACACTCTTCTCAACCGATACTGAATAAAACCATCCATTGCGATAACTGACCAGGGAGCTGTTCTCATCCATACCAACAAACGAACTGTATGCGGGGGAATAGTGGAGAAATATGGCAATTCTCGTGTTCTACCGGATCCGCAGGGTCCAAGAGGAAAGACCAATACTTTTGTGGACGAGAAGCGTCGAGGAATAACATCGTGATCGGGCATAAAGGAAAGAAAGCTCATAACACGTCCCAGCGGTCGAGCAGCCACAGTACGCCTTGCAAATCGCACTCGGATGAACAGGGTTCTCCAGGCCTAAGACAAAAGACGATGTAGCACAGTGATGCAACAATATCGAAGGACCGCCCAGCAAATCATGGCCGTGTCAGACAGCGCCAGGCCCGGAAAGACAAAGGACTCCACCACGCCGTTGTTCATGCGCTGCGATGATCCCAGATGTAGAGTCGAGGCCAGACGAAATGTCGAGCCAGTCTCAACCAGTCGATACGCCCACCTAGGACGCGATTGCGCGAGCTGGTGCACCTCCACCCCGGCGGTTGTTCTTGACATTCTTGGTCGACTTGGTCACAGTGCTCCAGCCGTCTTCGTCCATGGCCTCGGTGGTGGTGGTACCCTGTGCAGCTGGTGTGTTAGACTGCCGCCTCCACGAGCCTGCAGCGGCAGACTTTGGTGGGTCGCGGACAACTTCCTGGGGCTTGACAGCCTTGTCTTGAACAATCTCGCCTTGAGCATCCTCGTCTTGGCCAGCCGAGTTGCCTTCATCAACGCGCTGGAGAATCTCGAAGTTGGCCTTGGACTTGTCCTCGCCGCTGCTCTGGTCCTTTGGTGCAGCCTTCTCTGCGGCTTCCTTTGCCTTGCGCTCTTCGCGGGCCTTCTCCTCGGCCTCCTTCTTTTGACGGAGAGCAAGTTGTCTCTTCTCTTCAACCTCCTTTTCACGTGCAGCAGTGTCAATGGGACGAGCAGCACCAAAGGGATTGGGTTTGTCTGAGGGAGTGGAAGACTCGGGACCTGGCTGGGCCTCGGAAACTGTTCGCTTGGCCAGATTCAGACGGGGTCGGCCGGCAGGAGCGGCGGGCTGAGGGGCTGGCGAAGATGGTGTGCTAGCATCGGGTGTGGATGTAGGTGACTTGATGGGTGCATCGGGGCGCATGCGGGATCGCCACTGGTTGTCGGCCTCTGCAGCAGTAGGCTGCCTCTCAACTTGCGGTCTCTCTTGGAATTCGCGGCGAGGTCCGCGAGAGCCTTCAGCGCCCTGGCCTTCGCCCCAGGCTGGAGATTGTCTGCGTCCCTCACGGGGTGCGCCGTCGAAGCCTCGTGTACGGCCGCTTTCGCTGGGAGGCGCGGCGGCTGGTGAGAGAGGGCCACGGCGCTCCCAGTTGCCAAAGTCACGGGCCTTGCCGTCGCTCTCGAATGGGGGTGGGCGGCGGCGTTCACCACCAGCGTCGGATCCTGCATCAAAGCCACGGTCGCGGCCCGCACCGAATCCGCCTCGTCCAGAGCTGCTGCGTTGTCCTGGAAGGTCGGGAAGTGGTCCCTTGCGGGTCCAGTCCGAGATCTCTCGGGCTTCTGGGCGGTCCTTGGCTATCATGCAGTCAGCTTGCTGTTTCAGATCGTGGATAAGAAGTGTAGCATACGAGGTTCAGCGACGCTGACACGGATATTCCTGCCTTGGAACGATGTGCCAGACAGGTCAAGAGCCTTCTTCAATCCATCCACGCTGCCAAACTCGACATATCCAAAACCCTTTGGCTTTCGGTCCAGTTTGTCCTCGACAATGCGTACGTTGGTGACTTCACAGCCAGCGAAGAAGTCAGTTACGTCACCCTCGGTGGCGTCGAAAGAGAGGTTGCCCAAGTGGGCGGTATACGGGGGCTTTGAAGGCAGGGGAAGAGCCTCGCGAGTTGCAAATCCGCGGTCAGCTGCAGACTCGTCAGCGCATGCAAAAGAAACTCCTACAAACGTCTACCCACCAAAGCTGCTTCCACGGTCACCACCGAAGCCACCTCCGGATCCGAATGCGGGCCTGTCGCCTCCATATCCAGAGCGGCCGCCGGCACCTACAAGGCTGTTAGTGTCCAGAATGAGGCACGGTCACGCTGCCAGTAACGGCGGGGTATATTTTACCAGAGCCTGCAAAAGTTAGTACCCAAGGCCATTGTCGGCTGCGACAGAGACAAACTCACCAGGCATTGGCGCATCCTCCATCTCGTCAGCCCATGATCCCAGCGCTGCGTTCTTGTCAGTCCTCCATGGGTGCCTAAGGGAAGTCGGCGAGGGGCGTACTCTGATCACCCAGGAAATCTCCCAGGGACATCTTCTGCTGTTCCTTCTTCTTGGGCGCTGTAGAAATTGCCGTTAGCCATTTGCGCTCTCGTCCTCGTCGCAGTACAAAGCGGGGCAAAAAAAAAAGCCGGCTCGCGAATGACGGCTGCAATTCGCGCACTTCAAGGCCACATACGCATGATTGCGGTTTAGCAGACTAGGCGCGCAAGGGATTTTTCCGCGCGCTGTCTGGTTCGAGTGCTGAGAGCGTCGTGTACTCTCGGTTGGGTTGTTCTTTTGGCTGCGGGGGGTGGTCCGTAGTTTCGTGTGTGGGGTGAGTTCTTCTTTCCCGAACGGAAATCTTAAGCTGTGCGTCCGTTGGGCCTCGCTTATGTCATCCGAAATTCCTGTTCCTTTGGCATCCATGCAACGCAACCGGGCATGCCCGATCTAGATCACTTCGATATAGTTTTGCCCTGCATCACGAGCCCGGTGTCGCATTCATGAAAGAGTGATGAGCCACAAACATGACCCAGCGCAGGTCACACAGCCTCTTGAGGTTGCCAGACAGGCGGCCTTGGTTGGTGGAGCCTCAGGTACGTATTTACTCGACTCATCTCTTGACGTAATGGCGGTATGTAAAATGATTGGAACGGTGAGATGGCCATGTTATGCCAAACGTCGAGGCATAAATGGTTATTTTTGGGTTTGCGGCGATGTTGTCATGTGTTTTACCCTTCTACCAACACAAATATGGAGACCGACTCTCATACAGGAGGAATGCCGGCGGAGAGTCATGTTTCGATTTTGATGCATTTTGCCTTTTCTTTCACTCTCCCTATCATCCACCTTCATTGTCAATCCACTCTTCCCCACATGGGAATAATAAAAATGTAGCCTTCAATAACTAAATTTATCTAGCAATTCCTGGCACTGTAATCGGCGCCTTTTACGGCACAGTCCGCACTCAAACGCCCGTCTTATTTGCACTTGCGTCAGGAGCCCAATGGTTTGCCATTGGATCTACCTACTGGGGCATTCGGACTTCCCTCCTCAACCAGGCTGGCCTCAAAAACTGGTGGAACATCACGCGAGGCGTTCCTGTTCACCCCCGGGACGACCTAAATCCGACACCCTCAGACAGGATCCGTGCTTCAACCATTGCCGGAGCCTCAACCGGATTTTCTCTTGGATTCCTGTTCCGAGGCTATCGTAACGTGATCCCGGGCACTATCATGTTCAGTCTCATGGGGTGGCTAGGACAGCACGGGTACAACTACCTGGATGCGAGGAACACTGCGTACTTGCAGGAACGAGCTGAGTTGAGAGCTAGAGGCGAAGAAAAACCCAAGGAACCACTGTTGCATAAGATTGCTAAGAGCAAGTGGAGTCCGATGCAGGTCCTCAGTGATGAGGATTACGAGAAGATGATGCAGGAGAGGCTTCTGAAGGTGGAGGTTGACATTGCCGTGATTGACGACAAGATTGAAATCTTGAGGAAGCAGGCGGCTGAGATGGAGGCACAGCGTCAGAAGTCTGCGCAGGAGCAGAGCAAGAAGCCGGAATAAGTACTCATTGGGAGTTAGATTTCGACATTGATGACTAAGGTCTGGTGCTGTAACATAGGTTCATGAGAGAAAACAAAATACACATCAAGTTCACCATATCAATAGTACTCAGATCAATTATTCAGCTGCCAGCATACATCTGTACCAGAGTTATTTCTCCTCTGCTTGTATTGAACCAGCATTCCCGTCTCCCCCCAGCAACTTCTGGCACAGATGCCAAGTATATATCCCCTTTTATCTACTCTTCATTTTCATTAGGCTCACAGCTCGAATCGCCCCTTGGCCTTGACTCTTCATCTCCCTTACCCTGATCGTCCAGCAAACCCTCAATCAGCTTCTCCACCCGGCTTCCAGAAGCTTCAGCGCTCTCGTCTCCCCCATTTTTCAACCCAGAAGCATCTTTCTCTCCACCACCCGACTCTCCCTCCACTTTTCCATACGCCCTCTCAGCATGCAGCCCATGCACTGCTCAACCCAATAATCCAACCCTTCTCGTCTTGGGCCTCTGAGCTTTCCAGCTCCCTTCCCTGATGGGTTTGCGTCCGTCACCACCTGCGAGCCAGAAGAGCGCCAGAGGCAGATTTTGTTCATCTTTAAGGGTAGAAGGTGAGCTAGCGCCGCCCCTCAGGCAAGGGGCAATGAGAGTGGTGGTTTTCGGAGTCAGAGGAGCAGATTCGATAGGACAGCTTTGCGTAGAAACTTGAGTGGTGGTTTGCGAGGTAAAGAGATGGGTGAATGAAGGTAAGCGACAGAGGAAGGGGCGTGGTGATTTGTGTGTAGGTGTGAATATGACTCTACGCGGTGGTTGTACAACTTCGGCACTGGATGAGGATATCGCTCCAGCATCGCCATTGCTGATTGATACTATTGCTGTTGAAGTGGCCTGAGTGTTGCACCCCCGTGAGATGTGCTTGGGAAGACGAGCAGTACCATGTCTCTGGCGTTTAGTCCGCGCAATCTGCATCGGATCTGCTATTCTCGGTGGCATTTCACCATCGTCACTGCTCATATCTGTCATGTACTCACGACGAGATCTGGGACATGTGAGTAGAAATTGCTTGAGTAGAAATCCGCATCCAGGGGTGTGTGCATGATCGTCTCCGCCGCCCCTCAATTTCGGCAGATTTTCGTCCTCTGAGTTGGATTTGAATCTGGAACTTGGATTTTCGTAAGAATCTTCTGCGTTGAATGCGGTGCCAAGATTTTCACCATGGTTGGATGTTCTCTCGACACGTGGCTGTCGCGTCGACTGTACCGGAGACATTCTTGCAGCGACATTGCTGCTGTACGATTGCTCAGTCACACTACATCGCCGTTCCGACCGCGACCGCTCGGTCAGAGCATGCCCGGCCACCACGATTGTATGCTCCAAAAAGACACTGGTACACCTAGCTCGCTCTGGTAACTGCTTGTGGACGTCACTTACCAGAGCCGGTTTGGGTGTTCGCCCGTAGTAAACTGTTTCTGAGAAATCGATACTCTGATTCTGCTCCTTGTTCCTCTGAACAGCATCTACAAATTCTGTCAACGGACTTGATGCCCCGGCACGTATTGCAGCAAAGTGCTGTCGAACTTCTTTTTTGTGAACATATGGGTATGCTTTGGAGTCGGGTAAGCCGTGGAGATGGTGCAATTTGGGGCTATTAGCTCTCACTGGCTCGTTCAGAAGAACGGATTTGCTATGGGAATTAGAAATTCGTTTTGTGGAATTAGATGCTGAATGGCTGGGAAATGGATTGATCGTATTGTTGAAGGCGCCCTGACGCGGTACAGGGAGCGCTACCCTTCGTGGAGGGTTACCAATCCTCTTTGCTGCAATCTCAGGAGGAACAATTCTTGGGCCTTCATCGGACGAGTCACTGTATCTTGGCGCGTGTTCTGAAATGGGAGGTATCACCTCATTCCTACTTGCAGACATTGGCTTTTGCTGGAAACCTATTTCGATGCGTGAGAAGGGACTCTTGGATCGACAATCTTTGCAGGGCTCACTGGACCTAGGCCTAGATGACTGCATACCGCAAAAGGTACATCTTGAGCGCTCAATTGTCGAAAATGAGTGATACTTGGTCTGGTCATATGGACAAGGCTGTTGAGAGTCGACCAAAGGAGATAGATGTATTGAGGAATTAGGAATCTGTCGTTCAGTCACTTTAGAGGAATCACTGCCTCGAGCCGGAAGTGGTCGAGTTGGCGAAGGTGCAGTGGCCGGACGTTGGAACGAATCCTCCTGTTGAGTCGTTTTTCGTCGTGGCACGACTAATATAACAGCGCTCAAGCCTAGGGAAATGCGTCTTCTCAAAGCTGAAGGGTTCTGAGGCTCCGGATGATTTGATTTGACTGAAGCAAGCTTTCCTTTGGGCTTTGGACTCGCCATAGCCAGTGATGCTGATTAGTCAGTTCCTTGAGGTTGAGTCTCAGTGAACAATCATCACCACAAGGGTTAGTGTGGCAATCTTTGAAAAGTTCTTGGACTATGGTAGTCATGAATCTGTGGGTAATGAAGATCTGCATTTGAACCATGCAGACAACTTCTTAGGAATCACCAGTCTTGTGTGAATTCTCACGCTAGGCGTGACGTAGAGAGTCATGTAGTAATCGACCAACAATACGTTCGAGAACAGCATCAACTAATGTGAATGGTAGAAACGCTGGCATTGCAGTGGTGACAACAATCAAAAGGCCGTCGATTGTCAGAGGTTGATGGCAGGAAATAGTAGCAAACGGTCATCATTCTGGATTACTGTGAAGAAATGCAATCATTTCCAGCCGTCCCAATAATCATACAGATTGAGTCCTCAAGCGACCTGAAATATTTCAATACCTAGAGAGCTGTTCCTCCTCAGGCCAATTATTGAATTCTCGCAGGTGGCCAGTGGCGTAAGTCCAGCCGTCTAAGTCAAAGTACTGAGGTCCACGATCCCGGGGCAAGTTGGGAGAGCATGCAACGCACTTGCCACGATGGCCGACTTGGTCAGTAAGTTGCTGGCACGTACAGCAGAGTACGTGCGCGCGATTACAGACTCTGAGAAGAACACCTGGGGTGTACAGCGCACTATTTACCCCGCATTTCAGACATAGTCTTGAGTTTGCCAATGGCCCACTGCGACACCATTTTCCCTTTCTCATACTGTCTGCAAAGCTTACCCAGGTCCGAAAGTTGATACATCCTTTACAGGCATACAACTGATTTGACTTTGCCCATGCGCTCTCCTCAGCGACTAGCAGCTCGTTGTGCGTCAGCGCTGGGATGATGAACCTGAAGTAATGGCATGCGGAGGCCAAGTTTACCCTGTCGCGAATATCAAGGCGTTTGACGATTTCTAAATGAAGCTCAACTGGCAGGCGAAGGATGGGTGTTGTGACCATCGTAATGTACACCAAAATGCGGGATTTTGCGGAATAGTCTCTAACCGCAGGACTGTGCTTCCTGGAGTCCAATGCGTCAGTCAATAGTATCAAGTCACCCACTTCCAAGCTTACTCTTGGGACATGCGATTGAAGCCGGTGATCATCATGCTTTGGATTGCCCCCTTTTCTATCTAATGCCTGGCTCAAGTGGATGCGAACGATCAGAACCAAGGGCCCTGGGCCTTTCTTTCTACACAGTGGACGTATAGCTTCGGACTAATGAGCGAGCACGATGAATGCTAGGAAATGGTGTAACATCAAGAAAGCTGCGAGCACATCTGAATTTGCACTTCCTGTGTAGCGGAGGATCGTCCCAACGACACGGAACTTCAAAGCCGCGTACCCGCGAGCGCGCCGGGGCGCACGAAGGGTGGAGCCTTCACCCGCGGCTGCTTTCCGTATTCCGACTTGCCTTTCTTGGTAGTGACACAAAGCCGGGGTCTTGGGTTATTTTGCTTAGGTGTTCGATCCTTGTTTGTCGACAGTACTGTATGCGTTGTCGCGTAACCAACGTATAGGATCAATGACCGAGACTCAGCTCTTCAATGCATATCCTGGTCAGCCAATCGACCGATTACGTCGAACCACTGCCGATATTCTGATTCAAGTGTTGGTCTCATCTCTCGTCATGACCATGCGACACCGTCAGTGGCTTTAAAGCGACTTTTCTCGCTTCAGGTCATTCAGTACCATGTAGCGCGACAGTGTGATCCAGCCCCAGCGAAACCAGCGCATTTGGCTCTCATGGGCAGTGGTCATAGCCTTCTGAGCAGTCCTGTAACCGACCGGAGAGCTGGCGAACAAAAGTGGCGTTGGAAAGCCCCCGAGCTCCTTCTTTTGCAGCATTGCGCCAATAATGGTAGTTGGGGCGTCAAACAAGCCGACGTATTTGCGAAATATCGAGACGGTGGTCAGTGTATACAGTTTCACGGGACACTCCCACCCGCTGTGACGGTGCATGAGCGCCTTGAGGAAGGTGTGCGCGCCAGCATGAAGTGATTTGTGATTGGGGTGGCCAGAGATGCCGTGTGCATCAAATGTGATGATGGCGTCGATGGTCGCCTGCGGTGCATCCTTGGAGGAAATTGAGGACATGTTCGGAGCGAAAGCAGTGGTAAGAAGGTTGGATATCAGGCGAGGATGCCATGTTACGGTCATGGAATCGGGGAAGTTCCTGAGTCGTATCAGCCAGGTACCAGTGGGCAGAATGGTAGCGCATACTTGTCCTCGATAATAAGTATGTCTTCTTTGCTTCCGATACCTAGCTGTAACCCACTCTTGACTAGCTCTTTCTTACGCACCTCGCCCAGGCCGTCGGCATCACCTATTGCATGGCTGAAGTTAGTGCCTGGCTGTTGAGAGAACACAGAAAGTAGTTTGCCATACCGCTGCTCAAACACAGGATTTTGACGTGATTTCCGCGTTCTGGACGCGTCAATGCCAGCAGAGCCGGGGCGAAAAACATGGCCTCGTCATCAGGGTGCGCGATCAGTAGCAGTATGCGTTTGTTCTGGAGGGTGGGGAAGGATGCGCTCAGTGTGCTGGTGTACATCCAAAAAGCGAAGATGAGAACGGGCACTGATGCCCAGGCAGTCCAATTCATAGCCAGTTGTTTTTCAAAGTGTGGACAATGAAAAGTAGACAAGAAGCCAAACGCTGCTAAATTCTTAGTTGTAGACAAGTACGTTGTTGGAGAAAGCCATTGGGGTCCCTGAACGCGCTTTGACCCACGTCATCTTGGGCGTTCGAGAAGCCGCATACGCAGGTTACCGCTCCCACACATCCATCCGTCCACTCCAGCTACAATTAACCCGCCATGTCCAACAGAAAAGAACGACGTGCCAAAGCTTCTGGAGGCGGGCTCCAGCCGACCACCGAGATTGACGAGGATGGGGTGGAGATGATTCTGCGGCATCCAGACTTTGCCAAACCGAAAGGCAAGACGCTTTTTGATCTGGCAGAGGAGAGACAACGAGAGCTGGATGAAGCCAATCCTGCGAGACGAGCTGCCAGAGTAGCTGCTGCAGCAAAAGCCGGTTCCGATGACGCGGGGCCTCCCATTGGGCCTTTTGGGGACTCGATCCTCTATTCTGTTTCCATGGCCGCGTTACACCTCACCCTCGACGTTCTCGTATACAGCCAATACAGGGAGGAAATACTGTGGCATGAGATCATACAGCGAGGAGCGACGGCTTGGCCTATTTTCGCCGTCCTGGTCTACCTCACGCACGTAGATCTCGCCTACCGTTTTCCTAAAGTCCGAGACGCGGCATTCTTCGTAGGATCCATCGCAGCGGGATGTTACCTGGTGTACTCTGGCAATGAACATGGATACTTCCACGTTATGAAGTCGGCTCCCCCATTGGGTACACTCTGGATTTGGAGCGTGGTGGAAATGAGCCTGCCTTTTGCGGCTGCTAGTGCACTCGCTGTGTTTGGATACGTCTATTGGAACGGATTCCAAATATTTTGAAGTAGCTGCTGACACCTGTATACGGTTCGAAAACAAAACAAGGGACGAGGGTCTTTCGGGCGATGTGATGATGAAACATCACACTACTTCAAGAGAACTACTCTCAATGAAGGCACCGATATTTGGCATCCTCTTCTCCGGATACTGAACAGCGAACAAACGCCATGCTCTGAGGCAACGAGAATACCTCATATGGGGCTGGGCGCTTCCTGGCTCAAACCAACATTCAATCGCACCTCAACCTCCATCACATTACTAGAGAGATAGAGGACCAATGCATTTTTACTCCAATCATGGCGATATTCCGACAAAAACATCACTGAATTGTTGTTGAATAGAGGACGAAACGCAGTCTTCTTGTTCTTATTTGTTCTCTTATAACAGTGATTACACGCAAACCTTCCAGATCATGCATCTCTGTATACCCTCATCTCCGCTTCCGCAGCAGCTCGCTTCTCCATCTCCTTCAAACACGGCGCTACGAACATGTTGCCGTAAACAATATTCTTAACCGTCCCCGCCGCAACCATTAGCCAAAGCAGCATTACACCCACTGCAAGCACTGTCCCAAGCACCCTAAAGAATGCCGATGGCATTTCCTGGCCAATCGTAATGGTTGACATGGTGAAAACTCCAATCGGGAATGTAAAACCCCACCATCCGAGGTTGCAAGGAAACTTGCTACGACTGATTGATGCTACAGCAAAGAAAAGCCATACCAACCCGAACCCCCAAAGTACTAGTGCAATTATCCATCCTAGTACATAGAGCATCTCGCCTGCTAGTGGATGCAATGTGTTCGTTCTTGGAAAGACTTTAGAAGCTTGAATACCTAGTTGCATTGCAGCGTAGCCGCCCTGTCCCATGGGGCCCAATGGCAAAAACACGCTGACGATGACTTCCTTGGGCGGAAGGTGGTGAATTGCAAGTCGATGGAAGTATATCGTCAGTACCACCAGTGCAAGGGGCAAGCCCATGCTCAACAGCACATAGCTAGTGACAATTGTGATGAGAGCATGCTTGTCGTTGGGCAGAACAGAAGCCACCACACCACCTGATGCAGCTGCAACTATACACGCAACAATTGGTAGAAGCCAGGCTGCTGTCATCGTTTCGTGCTGATTCCGGTGTTTTGTCATCCTACGCAAGGGTTAGTCACAAGTTGAAGACGAACGATATAGGGCATTCACATTTGAAACGGTAGCCAGAGGCAGCAAGCAACACTGACGACTACATCCAGCCACCACATACCCCAGGCTAAGTAAGGTGTTGAACCGCCCCATGTGGGCACACAGATTGCAACAAACATGTTAACAATTGTGGCGAACCCCATTGGCATTGTGCCGAGGAAAAGCGACTGCACCGGGTGTCGTAACATCAGTGTCCATGTTGCTGGATACAAGGTGTATCTTAACAGCGATATGACGAAATGGTAGAGAAGATGGCAATGTTCATGACGAAAAAAACTGCGCTGAGATTTCTCAGCGAGCCATGGTAATCAGGATACAGATGTGAGAGCGTGTTCAGCAGAACAGCAACTATGCCGGTACCCATTGTGACTGCAAACTTTGTTCTTGTTAGCCTTCCTGTTTCATGTCGACTTCCTGGATTTTGAATCGCGTACCCATGCTGGCGTGAAGTTTTGTACTATTCTTCGCCAGCCTCGCCGATCTGATGGTATGAGCCATTTTGGCAGGCCTTGGTTTGCTTCACACGCTGTCCTTCCGCCATTACATGTGGCCTGCCCATCGAGTCCGGTGTTGTTCTCGCCATGGCTACCACGACTCATAGTGCAAGGCGTTGACATGTTGTTTTATGTGTGGAACCGCGAGTAGGAAAACGAATAGGTAGTTGGAGGGTTCTACAGCCCAGCGGTACAACAGAATTAAATATTTCATAGCTCATTGTTGAGTCATTGCAGTTGCCACATAGTCATGCGTAGTTCAGGTTTTCCCCCCTTCTTTCGCTTTGTCCATGAGGCCATTTAGTCAACAGAGCGGGAAAGATTCGGTTTTGGGGTGATCACTCAGCGAAGCAAGACTTAAACGCCGGGCTGTCGGCGATGGTCCGGACGCGGCGGCAAAACGCCATTGTCGAACCAACCAGTTGCAAGCAAGGATGCTTACGCCATAAACAGAATGACGTTTTCTGTAGCCTCATTAAGTGTAAATCTACAGCTGGATTTGAGAGTAGAATATACTTGTACAAAACTGGCTGTTCTTGAGGATTTCTGGTGCGAGGTTTTGGAGGGCACGACTAAGGCCCGAAAGTCGGGGATTCAAAGGCGCAAAAGCCAGAAAGAGGAAGCCGAAACCTGAACTCCGAGAAAACGAGGTGCAAAATCTTCAGTTAGTCTATGTCAAGAATTGATGTTCCTGGTACTGTCGCAATTATGCTATTCTTATAAGAATTCAAAACAAAGTATATCGAGTTCTTGGATGACGTTACATGAAGCAACCATCAAAATCAACACCGTATGTTCACTGTGATGGTTGCTTGCTTACGTATACCCCCTATTTTACAGATCCAGGGATGCATCTCTACTGCAATTGTTAGTAATGCAATATCATCCATAATGTGGTGATGATTTTCGTGGCGGCGGTCTCGAGATGTAGTGCTCGGGGTTTCGGGGTCTAAGTTTCAGTCTAAATACTACAGTTCCCAGTCTTCGCCACCAAACTTTACATCTTAATCCTTAGGTGGTAAACCTTTGAACTCTACAAATTCAGGTCCTCATTTCTATGTGAAAAGCACTATGTATATTTCATATTTTCCAGATCTTTATTTCAGGTTTGTAATTCGTGTTTTGAGAACTTCTACAACACGGCGTAGTTAACACTCCTAGGGACGATACATTCACATGATTAGTGCTTTGCCTGCCACGCGACGAAGCACGTGGCACCGTTGTAGAGTGCTATCATGATGAAAGGCCCTAGGCACCCCGGAATATCCAGACACTTCGCCAGCCATCGTAAACGCTACATCGGCTACACCGGAGCAAAGGATGCAGATGTGTTTCCGCTGGATGTGCAGAGATGATTGTGACTCTGAGCGATCATAGGTGGACTTTGTGAAAGCGCGGTCTCGGCAAGGCGTTCTCCTACTATGTCAAAAAGCTCCGATATGCATTATGGACATGCAGGTGCAAGCCAAGAACCACGAGGGTCGCCACTGGTACATGTGTTGATCTTGTAAGCACCAGTGAATCTCGATGCTATTGGAATGACTGGAGCTGTGCCAACCTCAGGAAACCCCCGTATGACCGATACCAAACCGCTTGTAGGGTCTTCACTTGCATGCGCCACTCATAGACGGTGGGTTTTGCTCGCTAACGGCACTTTAGATGAGGTTGGCGGGGATCATAGATTGCCCCCACTGGAAAACCCGGCCCACACACTGCCGCCGCACGCCACAACACCAATCTCGAGGGTGGTATAATATCATGGTAATATAGGGTTCTCCACTTCATGTCACATTTCCTGCTGCTAAACATCTTGGAAGCTAGGCAATATTCGTCATACCTGCTTGGACTGCTGCCAGTCGTCGGGAGGATTTGCGACTATGCCCAACTGCTGCTACAACTCGGTCACTACGGCCTTGTAGTCATTTAAGAGCACTATAGGGCTGGTGATTTACCTCGAAAAGTCCGGAGAGACGTTCCGTGCCGTTTCCAGGATGCTTGTTATTGTTAAGAGTATAGAGAATTCTACGAGTATATATAAGACGTAGCAAAAGCGCACTCAAATCCAACGCAAAGCAACGACGCGGATTAACAACCACAGCAACAGTCGTTCTGAATCTATCCCAGCATGTATGGACCAGTTCTACTTCTTGGCGCAATCGCCGTCCTCCTTGACGGCGTTTCGGCCCATGGTTTCGTCAAGAACGTCAACATCAGGGGAACATCGACCAAAACTTCCGATCCAGTATGGTTCTATTCATCCGCATCGAACCGCCCTCAAACAGCAGGCTGGGACTCGCTGAACCAAGATCTTGGTTTCGTTGAGCCAGCTGCTGTCGGAACCGCAGACGTCAACTGCCACAAGAGCGCGATGGCAGGAAAGTTGTACGCCAACGCTAATGCGGGAGACACCATTGAGTTTCAGTGGAACACTTGGCCCGACAGCCACAAGGGGCCCATCATCAACTACATTGCGCCTTGCAACGGTACATACCCACTGGCCCTATACCCCTTCTTGACCTGGAATTTCGCCGAACTAATAATCTTCCAGGCGACTGCTCCACACTGAACCCAAGCTCCCTCCGCTGGTCCAAGTTCTCGCAAGAAGCGCTTGTCAGCCAAGGAGTCTGGGTCACCGACAACATGATCAAGAACAACTTTAAGACCTCTACCAAGCTTCCCTCTAAACTCGCCGCTGGCAACTACGTCCTCCGTCACGAGATCATTGCTCTTCACGGTGGTTCAAGTGTTAACGGAGCTCAATTGTACCCGCAGTGTAAGTATTCTTGTATCCTTGACGAAAAAGAAGTGTACATGGTGTGTGACGTGGATACTGACATGTGATGCGTAGGTATCAACATCAAGGTTGTAAGCGGTGGCTCCGTTGCACCGACTAATGGTGTTCCCGGCACCAGCTTGTACACCAAGGAGATGCCCGGTATCGTGTTCAACATTTACACGAACCCTACCTCCTACCCCTTCCCTGGCCCAGCCCTGTGGACTGCTGCCAACTAGATAGGCTATTACAGGTCAGAAGTGAGATGGGGCGACCGGGTAGATGTTGTAGGGGCATTGTTGGGAAGTGGCAGAGATTAGTTTTTGAAGCAGACAGTGGTTCTTTACTGTATATATTTCACTCCTTTTGTTGTCATGACAACTATATGCAACAGTGCCTTTCGCTCTCTTTTTCTGTTACGTGACACACATAGCGGCTAAGTGAGGCTCAGATTCAATCCCGATAGTAATCCATTAATTGGAGCAAGGGCAATGCAGCTTCTATCTGATGTGCAAACCGCTATGGAAAGACTATTAGGAACTAGGCTTCTTCTGTATGCATAAATAGGGATTTGCTACCTTGATAATTCCTTGCTTCAAATCATGTGGCCCATAAGATGATATAGACACAAATTTGTGGATTAGAGTGTTCTATTCCTCTGTTCCACAGCTGCTTATTCGAATTGATTTCTGCTTGGATCTGGTGCACTATACCCTCTCCTGAATAAAAAGGCCTGTAATCTATCCTCCATCCTAGCAAACTATCACCGGAGTCAACATTCATCGCGAAGTAAGGGAGAGTACGACAAGAAAAACTTACAAATCCCCGTCCCTGTACCCCATCCCTAACCCAAACCCCATACCCACCCATCAAATTCGCCATCATAACATCGGTACTTAACCGGTCCCCTACAACAGCAACCTGCTCGGGCCTCGTGACCCCCGTTTCAGGATGCTGCGCAAAATACGCCATGACATCTTCCTTGCAGCCCGGTTTCTTAGTCGAGTGCCGCAGCACAGCAACGCCCGTGTTGGCTTCTAGGATGTCTGCTTCGGCGCCCTTGGGGTCCGACGATGTCCCAGCTGTGTTAGATACAATGAGGAGTTTAGGGCCTGGGTAGGCGGATCGGAGACGTGCAAAGTGCTCCTTTTCGGAGAGAGAAGTAAGGAGTCATGTGAGTGGAAGTCTTTTTTTGCATGGGCTACACGGTTCGGCCAATTCTTTGGCAGGAGGATTTTGCTTACTTGGTACGGTTCATATATTTCGTTGGTGTGTGGAACGGCAAAGCAGTTGTCTTTGTCTAGAACTACGGCGCGAATATCGACTTCTTTTTCGCCATTTTTCTTTGCGAAGGCTTTGGAGAGCGGGATTGGTAGCTGGTTAAATGTTGAGACTGTGTGTTGGGGCAAACAGAGAGTGGGGTCGCGGAGCAGGCGAAAGATGTTCAAGGTGCCGGAGATATTCATGATCGTATTTGGGGGTTGCTTTGGAATGCGAAAGGGTGACGTATCATGGAGCAGGACATGGTCTGGGGAGCTGCGAAAGATGCGTGTTCCGAATGTTCCGATCGGTTCCGATCATTTGAGACGTCCATTCATTTTGAATGTTCTGGTATAACAGTATGCAATAAATGGAACGTCGAGATTAGGAGCCATCTAGTGCTCAAATACATTTTTCAGAATTCTTCAACCCAAAGTAATAAATTCCCACTATCCACAAAGAAAATTCTATAAGTCCCACTGTAGGCCGTCCAGCTCAACCATATTCACCATTGTCATTTTGGTGCGCTGCAGGACCTAAGTTCGAAATTTGAAAAACATCATTAATTTATCCGAAAAATCTGGTTCTGGTCCAAAGTAGCGCTGCTAGGAAGGTATCCGTTATCGATCCGCCATGTGTGTTGATATCCATCCTAATGGCTACAGCACTTCATGGACTTGTAGCCTCACCGTTCTAGTTTGAGGCGCAGTGAATCTTGTCGCACATCTCCGGTGATATATTTCCCCTGCAGTTCCTTTGGTCGAAGAAGACGCAGACACATCCTCTGGGAATATCACAGTTGACTACATTGGCGATATGCTGGTTACTGTACTCGTAATTTTAGCTGTTTCCGTTGCCTGGCGGGTAGAAGTGAATGATGAGATTGGAAAAGCCGTTGTTCCTGCAGTGTTAGAACTTGACAGCTAATGCTGTGCCGGCAATGGCTGTAAGGAGGGAAAGAGTGCTATAATTATCGTTCCCTTTCAGTGTTAGCTCATAATGATATCCCTGTTGTTTGTCTTAACATGTCGTACCTGTAAATAATAGACTATTCTACATGTATGTATTCAAAAATATTCACAATCTACTAGTGGTAGTTTGCTGGCCGATAAGAAGCCCCGCCAAAGTATGTATGAGGCGTAGTACTTATGAATGGCGAATGCTGGCAACTGAGATCAAGATGTTTGATGTTGCTGCGCTTCCCAAAGGGTGCAAAGATTCGCAATTTGATGGTTGAATATTACAGAAGACTTGTAGTGCAAGCTGCCTTAGAAGCCCTGATTACGGTGAAACGAGAATTATCGAATATCCGAAAGCTGTGGTCGAGTTAAAATAGCTTGAAGTCAGGAACGAATTCTGCCCCAGTTTTTCTTCAGTATATCTATCTTAAAGAACGAAAGCAGTGCGCCAGGATGATATTTATATTTTGTCAGTTTGATAAGAAATGTGAATGAAGGAAGGAACAATGAGTTTAGGTCAGATCTCAATGGTCGGTGTGATGACTAAGTGGATGGTCCAAGCTCAACCTTCAACTTTCTGTAGACAGCGATATTGGCACGCGTAGCAGTCTGCACCAAAAGCATCCACACGTGCCAACTGTGGTTGCTCCGACCATATCCTCGAAACTGAACAGTACGCTATCCGGCGACCAAATCGAACACTCGACGAGCGCATCCGCCTGGACCACCTGCCTCACCACGTTTTCCAATACTCAACGGAGCATCCTCGCAATCGCCAGCACGCGTACAGCTAGCCGCAAAACCCAGCGCCCAACCCTGTCGTTCGACTTGCAAAAATGACGAGCACTATTGGTATTCCAATCAAGCTCCTCAATGAGGCAGCGGTATGCGCATCAGACATCTCGCATCATCCAGTATTGGCGCTGATATGGAACAGGGTCACATTGTTACACTCGAAATCACATCTGGCGAGGTCTACCGCGGCAAGCTAATTGAAGGTGCGCGCTGGCTCTTCCTGCAACCACTAAATACCTGCTAACGGGTTGCAGCCGAGGACAACATGAATGTCCAACTGAAGGATATTACTGTGACTGCTCGCGACGGTCGTGTCTCACATCTTGAGCAAGTTTACATCAGAGGAAGCCATGTGCGATACTTCATTGTGCCGGACATGTTGAGGTAGGCTCGTAAACGGAATTGTTTCGAAACCAGGTACTGACTGCGCATAGGAATGCTCCCATGTTCCGATCGAGAGGCACGAGGGGTCGTGGTGTTGGTCTTGCACGCGGTAGGGCCACTGTCAACAGGGCAAGGGCTAGCACTCGCGGTGGTGGACGTTGAAGAATGAGAGGGATTTCCACGAAGATACAACTTGAATGGGAGCAGCGAGCAAGCAACTCCAAGCGCAGCGGCTGCGAAGATGCGCTCTACGCGATGGATGCATGGCAAGGAGAAAAACCGACAGGTATGAAACCAGATTACTACTGCTGGGCATACACTGAAAATCGGGATAGCAAATCTGATGATACCTTGAGATACGAATGGATACTCATTTTCACAAAATTGCAAAACCATGGCGTGATGTGTGATAGCACATGTCGCTGCTACGTTTAGAGCGCAGTCTAGGCGTAGTAGTCGTTGCTTTTGATCATCGCGGACTATTGCCCCACAATGCAAGGTCGACGGCCACCCCCGAGAACTCCGCAACCTGATACTTTTTTTCTCAGCACAGCACAACATGGACGGCATGGACGGCATAGAAACTATGGACATTAAGAGTCCGCGACGCATTCTTGTTGTCGGGGCGCCAGACGCTGGGGTATTGCCGCTTCTTAAAGGTATGCACCGCCGTTGTCGCCTCTGCATGATGCGCTAATCATCCTGTAGAACTCACAGGCTCCGCCCCGGAACCCACGTCCAATACGACCGCCGGTCTTACACACGAGTGGCGCGTTGAAACAAAGTACTACACGGCGACCTTGCCCATATGGATCGACGAGCTGCCCAACGTGGCCGAGTGGCGCACAGAATTTACAAAGCCAGAAGCGCGCGAAGTTGTCACAGCGCTCGGCGCATGGGTATACTGTTTCAAGAAGCCAGTCGAGGTCAAAGATTTGGAAACAATCAAGGAGACGATGCAGGCAATCTCTGATGTAATTGAACGCGCATGTGGCTACGGTGGCGATGTCGCATGTTTGGCGGTTGCCATGCCGCAATCTGTGACGCCATTTCTAGAGAAAAGCAACGAGGAGTGGGAAGAACTCGCCATGGATTATGGTTTCGAATACATTGACTCGGAGAAGAAGGGCAGGAACGAGTTTGGTGAGGCTACAGGAGTAGAGCGAGTGCGGGAGGCACTTGAAGCAGCAGAATGGGAGGGCACCGCAGGCTTGGATTTTGGCGACGAGGAGGGATTTGAGAACAGCTTCGACGCAGAGGAGGCAGAAATGAACATGGAACTGTTCGACATGAAGAGCGCACTTGCAGGGTATGATGGCGATGAGGAGGGGGAAACAGACGACAGAGACGTGGACGATCTCGAGGTCATGATGCGAAAAATGGTTGCTATTAAGGAAATGGGTGAAGGCATGGAAGAGGCCGAACGAAAGCGCTTTGCCGCCAAAGCCGTCAACGATCTGATGAAAGATTTCTAATCGCCTACGCTTCACCATTTTCTTTCTCTTCTGCATTTTTTTTTCATCAATCTACCAAATCCGCTGCGTTTTATTATCTGTTCCTTGTTTGCCATTCAACTCTTAACACCAAAGCAAATCAAAAACGGAAAGTCCATTTCCCTTGCGGGCTTTCCATCTTCGGCCTCGACCTCCTTTCTCAGCACAAACGCCTCCTCGACTCTGACCTCGTTAAACCCCGTCCCCAGCAACATCTCTTCGATCTCGGCCTTCTTGATCCCATGCCTCTCGACCCCAGGTCTCTTACTCACTGGATGAAACGGCACAGCCTCTGGACCGAAATCCTCGTAGTCAGTCAGCGCTACAACACCGCCGTGCCGGAGGCACTTGTGCATTGTCTGCAGGATATCCGGCATGGACGGAATATGATGCAGGGTCAAATGCGAGACGACGAGATCAAAGCGGTACTCGTACGGCGGCGCTGGCTTCTCTCCACGATTCGTAGCCAGCAGCGCGGCGGCACTCTGCAACTCGTGGGCATCCGGGTTAGTAAGGAAATGGTTGATGGCGCAGAGATTCGGCTGCTCGGTCGGCAGGTCGGCCAGCTTGGTGTCAAAAGCGCTAATCATGCCCTCTGCGGTGTCGACGCCGACCAGACTGCGCACGTGGGGTGCGAGCATGAAGGAGAGGAGACCGGTTCCGCAGCCGATTTCTAGTACGTCGAGGTCTGTGGTTGGGGGAATAAGGGGGGTTTGGTTAGATGGGTTTTGGGTCAAGAAATGTAAAAGTATATGTGTGTTGAAGCGTAATAGAGGAGGTGTATATGAAGGTGTAGAATATAGGAGTATGCATTACCTTTGCTCTGGCCATCCTGGAATGCTGGCACATAACGCTTGATGGCTTCGAGAGCATTACGCGTTGATTCTACATGCTTTTTGTTGCTGTCCCATTCGAGTGCTTCTGCGCTAAAGCGCGCATTGTTGATTTCTTGGTTCGACATTGTATGGTTTTGCCTGGAGAAAAAAAGTAGATGAAAGTGTTGGTGGTTGTGTATAGTATGGGGAGTTGCCCAATCATGATATACAGGATGCGATGTTCAACGTGGCGGCGGGGTTGCGGGGCATGGCGTCCAAAAGAGCACAGCTCCTCGGGACTAAGGGTAAGACCTGATGACACGGGGATTTTATGAATGGTTGATTTTGCTGGTGACGGTGGAACGAGAGCAGTATTGGTACAGTGATACGTTCAGGGGTTCAGTTGGTTGAATGCGTTAGTTGACCTGAGGACATAGAGAAAGACATATCAGCTTGAAGATGACAAATTCTCTCATCTCCATTAAAACGTCGAGCATGGGAGTGTCAGAAAGTTCATGCATCTCTTGTTGAATCGCATTGTCTCATCGATATACTGTTACTTTATTTGTTCTGTTTGCTCACCCAATACTACACGCCGCGATTCAGATGCTCCCCCCCTGTAGAGAACATGTCGTGTTGAACTTGAACGTAGGGGACGACTGGACGGAAACGTCATGGATAGAACAATTCAAGAAGAGACGTCATTCACTTGTAACTTTTCTGACTGATTGGTAGACCATGCAATAGCGTATTGGCTTTATACCTCTGAGGGTAGGTATCAAGGGGTGGCGAGTACAAGTTAATTTCACAAGTTTTTGGGACTTCAGCTATACATCTACGGCTGCCGTTGTTGGAAAGCTTGGTAGATTCAAATCCCGGCCATTGGTTGGTATAAAATGCTGACACAACGGTAATTGGACAAGATAACCTGATATCAGCTGCTCGGATGACGTATTCAGGGTTGTGTGGCGGCGAAGCAGGTGGCTGTGCTCCAACGGTAGAGTTTGGATCAACCTGTATATCCATGTCAAACCTAGAAGATATGTGGTCGGTCCGGTAAAGATCATCCACAAACTCGTCGCCAGTTGCAACATGAAGACCTTGTTCTTACACCAGCACATGCACGATACTCAAACCGACTGCGCAGTCGAATGATTACTTGGTCGCCTGGTACTGCCCCGCTCGTTCGTAATCGGCACCATGACCAACGTGGCGCATTTACCGACTTGGTGACAACTCAGCCTCAATACGTCCCACATTTCATCACGTACGCCTTGAGCCCAACGCTGTTGGCCAATAGTAAATGCCATGGCCCGTCAGGCGCCTGCCTCTAGGGCTGGGCTGAGCTGAGCAAGATGCTTGCGCTGACCCGCCCTGGAGCGGCATTCTTCCTGCCCACAGCGCCCAAGGCACCCACGCTCTTCCCATCGACCAGAAGCTCATAACCCGGAGAGTTCCACCAAGAAAAGCAGCCTTGTTTGAATCCTCCTCAACTACCAAACTCCCGCGAGAAGCTCCACAGCAACACACACACAGCCATGGGTGTAAGTGATTGTCGGGCTCCTTGGCTGCCCCTCCATCCCCCACCACCCCTCGCCTGCGTCATAGTAGTGCAGATTAAGCTGATAAAAATGACAGCTCGCAAGCAAGATGGCTGCAGCAAATGCTGCAGCAGGCATGCCTCCAGGCGGACAGGCTGGATATGTGAGTTGTGGGCTCATCAGGTAGCAACGAGCCATGGCCGCTAACACACACGTAGCCTGGACAGCAGCAGTACCAGGCATATCCAGGTGCTGGTGCCGGTGCTCCCGGAGTAAGTCAAAGCTCTTTCTTTCTTTTAGTTCCCGTTCTTGTTGCATCGTCATCACCTGGTCGGTACGCCACATGCGACTGGGCGTTTGCGACGAGCCCATGACAAGTCCCCACTCTGCTTTTTACTCTCAATAAGCCCCGCGCCCTCTGGGAACATGCCCTCTACACTCTACACGCCACACTTCGTTCTTGGAACCTAGCCACATATGCCTCTGTCAAGCAAAATGGCGTCCAGCTACAACGCCTACCAGCCTCCCCCTGGACAGGCGCCCAATCAGTATGCTCCACAACAACCTGGCCCTCCTATGCCCCCGCGCCCCGGCTCCTATGCGCCTCCACAATCACCCTATACTCAACCTCCTCCGCCTCAAAGTCCCTATGGTGCATCGTCGCCGTACCCACAAGGACAGTCGGGCTACAACAGACCTCCCCCGCCGCCCCCAGGCCAACAACCCCAGTCTCCCTATCCCGGCCAGGCACCACCATCCCAGTGGAACCAACCTCCACCTACACCACCATATGGACAACAGCCTTATGGACAACAGCCTTATGGACAGCCGCCTCAGTGGGGACAGCCACAACAACCTACCTATGGACAGCCGCCTCAGCCGTACAACCAGCCTCTGTCGCCGTCCTATCCGCCAAATGTTCGTACTGATTTAGCCTCTTCCGCCTGATTTTTGTTTTTCTTTTTTTGACATGGATTGACCCTGAGGTTCCGTTGCACCATCTTTGTCATTCCAATCCCTTGTGTTTTTTTGTCCTTTTGAAACTCTATGCATATTTTTAATATATATTGCCAATGACTCACGTCACCAATTATGTAAATGAACTGAGCCATCGCTAACGTGCATTTAGGGTGGACCACCAGGACAACCTCCACAGGGTCAATACGGTGCTCCTCCACCTCAGGGAGGATACCCTGGCGGACCGCCTCCCCAACAGCTCGCTCAGGGCAGCCCTGCTGAGGTAGAAGGCTACAAGCAACTTCTCCACGCTTGTATCCAGGAAAAGAATCTTCAAAGCTTCTATCCACCAAATGACCCGAGAATCACCCAGATCGCCCAACAGGCCGGCCCCAAGATCAACCAGGTCATCCAGCGTTGGCGTGTCGCAAAGGAAATTGCCAACGATATTGTCAAGCTGGCCTTGTACGATATTGTACTGTACATCGGTACGTCTCCTACTTCTGGTTTTGAGAGCGCAGCTGACATCAAGCAGATGACAGTGGTTCCATGCAGTTTGAAGAAGAAGGAAGCCGCATCAAGGACTTGCGCCTTATCCTGGAGCGTGTTTCTTTTGCTGCTACGCTGTTCGATGCCGATGGCATTTCTATTCGCTTCATGAACACTGATCTGTCCAACGCACGTGACCAACAAGGACGTCCCCTCCAGGATGGCGTGGCTTCTGAATCTCAAATTGAGCAAATCATGCGTGGAGTCCAGTTCAAGGGCCTTACACCCATGGGTACTGCTATGCGACAAAAGGTCATTGACGGTATTGTTCTCCAGAAGGCACGGAGCGGCCAGCTGCACAAGCCCATATTGGTCATTGCCATCACCGATGGTCAGCCAGCCGGAGAGCCCAGAACGCCATCTTCGACACCATTCAGTATGCCTTTGACACCCTCAAGGGCATTCCACAGTATGGACGAGGCGCAGTTGCGTTCGAGTTTGCTCAGGTTGGCAACGACGAGGCTGCCAGGAAGTTCCTCGGCAAACTCGACGAGCACCCTGTTATCGGACCAGAGGTTGATTGCACTTCGAGTAAGTCCAACGCTATCGAATCAGGATCCTTTCTAACACCGCATAGACTTTGAGAACGAGCAAGAAGAGATGATGCGCGCCAACCCTCCTGTAGATCTCACCCCTGATCTCTGGATCATCAAGCTTCTTCTTGGTGCCATTGACCGTAGCTATGATTCCAAGGACGAGAAGACCAACCACCAAGCGCCCGGTGGATACGGCGCCCCGCCAGGCCAGTACGGAGCTCCTCCTCCAGGCCAATATGGTGGCCCTCCACCAGGTCAGTACGGAGGTCCACCACCAGGCCAGTACGGAGGTCCACCACCTCAAGGACAGTACGGAGCGCCACCGCCAGGTCAGTACGGTCAGCGACCGCCGCAGGGTGGCCCTGGTGCGTATCCAGGCCAACAGCAGTACGGCCAGCCACCACCAGGTGGAAGGTACTAGTAGTCATGTCTTGGCTGTAGCTTCAGTGGCCTCGGATTGACTCAATGGGAATTTCAACAGAAATTTAAATATGTCAAAGCAGAGTGGATGCTGTTACTTGAATCAGGTCATGGTACGGGAAAGTGTGTGTTATGAAAGGACAGTGTGTTACAGACCTTTTGCTCCAGACGTTGACGACTATGCCTAGGGCAGCCTAATTCCTCACATGATTATCAATGACGTTAGAATTTCCTCTATATCATCAGCTTGAAGGTCTACTATTTTCAATATCCAATGCTTCTTCAATGCCATGTTAGTTTGAAAGTGATGATTGAAAAGGGCAAGGGAGAACGTGAGCATGATGCATTCATATATACAGATTCAAGTTGCTGATATAAACAAAGAAAGGGTTCATGGACCCAGTGATCCCTCGTTACAAACTGACTTCTGACCGTGAGTGACGGTTATAGTTCACTCTGGCACATGCAAGCTGCTGTATCCCTCCACCCATGACTGAGATGGACACGCGACTTCATTTAGCCTCTCCTTCTCTCTCGGTTATACAACACACACAAACACAAACATCATCTACCAGCCGGAGCAAGCAACAAAGTTGTTACCACTAGCACCCGTGTGAGTGATTTCTCCAGCACGCTGACCCCGGGTGTTGAAGATGACACGATCAGCACCAGGCGAGCCTGTACCAGAATACATTAGCATATGTAGTAATTTAGAGCTTTTGAATCATATATTATATCACACTCGACGAAACTCGGTTCAAATGACAAGCCCCTTAGGGGGCGGGGGTGGGGTCATGATGCACGAAACGAAGAGAGAGAAAGAGCAAAAAAAAGACTCACCACCAGTGTAAGCCCCAGATGTCCTAAGCGGAAACTCCTGGTACGGCCCAGAGACCAAAAAGTCGAAGCCTTCGTAGTTGTTATACTGGTGGGGGTACGACGAGCTGCCAGCTTGGTCACCCTGCGAGTAGTAGCTGTATCCTGCGCTGCGGGCGGCCGAGACCTGGGCTGATGTGTAGCAGGTGGAGCCGCACTTGACGTAGCAGGATTGGCGGGACTCGATGGCTGCAAGGGCAGCTGTCGAGTCGTTGTCGGTAGGGGCGGGCAGGGCGAGGGCTAGGGTGGAGGTGAGGGTCACGAGGAGGGGGGTTAGGAAACGCATGTTTGGGGCAGAGCGAGAGTGGTGGGTTTGTTGTAACGAGGGAGAGAGAGAGAGAGAGAGAGAGAGAGAGAG
>JAWDHC010000212.1:0-54129 GCA_036172615.1 Curvularia verruculosa
GCTCTGTGCTATGCGGAGCGGCTGGTGGTGTTGGGGTGTGATGGTGGTGGTGGTGGTAGGTAGTAGGGATGGAGGGATGGATGGATGGATGGCGGAGGTCAGGGAGGGATGGACGAGACGGGGGTGGGCGCGCACGTTGGTTGCGTAGTCATGGCTCGGGGCCGTTGGATTGGAATCAAACATAGGGTATGTAATTCACACACATACGGAGTCGTGAAGGGCTCGGAAGGTTCCAGGCAAGAGCGAGCGAGCAGGGTAGAAGGAACGCCCCAAGAGGCTGATCCACGACCCAGAAGGAGAAGCCGCGCTCTGACATCAACCGCGCCTTCTTGAGCTAGCGCGCACGGACACGAGCACAAAGCAACCGCGACCGGGGGCTCGCCGCGAGGGCAGGAGCGACCGGACGGGGACGGGGACTGCGAGTGGAGTGGGAAGGAGCGGCCAGCCCACCAGCCCCGGCAGCCACGCAGCAGCAGCAGTCATGGCCCAGCCAAGCCGCGCGGGCTGATTAGCACTGTCCGGCCTCGTATGTATGTAACTGTCTAATGGAATGCCACTGTAGACGAGAAACGCCAGCCCAGAGACCCTGCCGAGTGGCCACACGGCCAAAAAATGCTGCATCTGTGTGTGTGTCTACTATGTATGTTGGGTGGATGAATGGATGGATGATTGCCTTTTTGTTTCTTTGGCCTCTTTTTTTTTGACGAGCTGGAGGAGGACCATTTTACTACTACTACTACTACTACCACCACCACCACCTCCTTCCGCTTACCCACTTACATACACCGGCCCTACTACCCACCACCCATTACACCCAACACCTCCACCACAACAACCACTCGATACAAACAGCCGACCCGGATCGTCGAGGCTGCACGACTAGCGGCGCGTGTATGTACTAATAGCAATCGTGCAAGTGGTTGCTCCGAGAGTCAGAGTCAGGTCAGTCCGTGGATGACTGCACTGCGGCACTCACCTCAGCGCCTCCTGTATCGACGACGCACGCCGTCGCTTGACCCAAATCTAATACATACTAACCACCCAGGCCAGAGAAAGGCGACGACGGGCCTGGCGGGTCAGATGGCGTGGAGAATGCATGCCTGGACCAGCTGCGCCGCGCCAGACAGCCTCAGGGCAATGCGAGACGCCCCCATTGGCTGCCCACCAGATCCAGCCAATGCATTGGCTGCGCGCGTTCCAACGAGTCCGACTCTCTCTCACTCAGTCTCTCGCCTTGCCCGCCGCCCGGCAGCTCGGTGCAGTATCAAACATGTACAAGCACGCATGTACGTACATTGCACGGCCATTCACACATGCACGGCCTGTGCCCTGCAGTCTCAGCCATGGCAGGAGTCGAGTGAGCAATGGCTCCATATGGCTTGGCTGCCCGCACATGCGACAACGGCACAGCTGGACCGACCGTCCATTTCTGACTTTGTCCATGGTCTAACTTTTGCAGCAGCAGGAATCGCCGTAAGCCCATGTGGATATGCGATAGATAGGCAATAGACATGGCGGCGGCGGCGTCGTCGTCGTGCGAGCCCGTGCAGCAGCCCATCCGTGGGCCATGGCATAGCCATGGGGGCATGGAGCACCAGCAGGCAATCATTAATAACATGACAATAATAACTCCCAGCATCATCAGCAACACATCGGAGTCGCTGGAGAAGTCGTCGTCGTCGATTCTTGTCATGGTACGGTCATCGTCGTCATCATCTTGACTCTCCTCATACTCATCTCACTCATCCGTGTGTTGGATATAGTCGTCACCATAGCCATTTACACACGTACGCACACACGCACACATTCACACCACACACACACACATCCACACACATGTCGTCGTAGGCGCAGTAGCTGGCTCCAATCTCCGCCCATGCCGTGTGTCGTCTGCCAGCACCGCCTGTGAATGGCCGTGCAGCACACTGGTTGCCCGGCAGGCAAAAAAAGCACCCCCCGCCCTACCCTGTCGTGCCCTGCCCTGCTCTGCCATGCCATGCCGACCGATGCAAAAAGACTTGCCGTCCTGTGCTGCCACCACCCTCAGACGCGATACGAAGCCAGCAGCCCAGGCCCCGCGGCCTAGCGGACCTCGCGGTCTTACTTTACCCTAACCATGCCCTAAATCCGAGCCCGAACCCTGTCCAACGCGACGCTTTGCAGGCTTCGATTTTTTGGCTCAGCGCTGCCTGCTGATGATCGTCCATCCTCTTGTATTTTTTTTCTTTGCCCTCCGTCGTCTCCATCCTGCTTTCGTGTGACTTGCAATCAAGTGGACCCCCCAGACCGCTTGCATTCCACCCACCCCTCTCTTCTCTCCTCGGCCCTGCTACCTCGGACGAATCGCGTCACCCCTCCACCCCGACGCTAGACAAGTCTGCTGTTATTGAAGGCCGTCGAATATCCCAAGTTGAGGCAATCTGCACTGCAGAACGCCCCCTGACGAAACGCATATTGGCCGTGTGCCCATATTGTCCATGTGTGGTGCATGAGCCTGACATACTAAGTAGAGGGAGAGTGTGTGTATGTGCGCGCGAGCGCGAGCGCCTCAGTTACTGCATTTTGCAAGCCGGTCTTAATTCCCAAGATGCGGATTAGCTGGCGCACACGGCTTGGTGCATCCACCATCCGCCATGCCATCCACTCGTGCCATCGGTGTTGCTGCTAACCAGTCGTGCCTTGCCGCCAACTGCAGTAGTAGCAGCAACTCCTGTCCAGCCATGTTTGCTTTCCCTTTGACTCGGCCTGCCTGGACCGGTACAGTAGGAGCAGAATCCGCCATGCTCACACGCGACGCCTCTTGTGTGCGTGTGAGTGTGAGTGTGTGCTGAGGCCCGCAGCGCTAACCGTGGAACCGTGACGGAATATTGCTTTCGCAAGCAAGGAATACACAGATACGCATCAGCCCCGTAATCTATCCATAGATAGTATTAGCCCTTTCTGCGTTGCAATACCACAAGGCTGCTCTCAACTGGTGGAGCACAACAACCGCCGCCGCCATGCGTAACCGGTGCAGATTGCAGGGGTTGTCGGTGAGAAAAAGAGCAAAAAAAAAACACAGATGTAAAAAAACCCCCCACACCCCCTCTGCCCAGGGCTGCGCGCGTAATCAACGGTGCGTCCATGACACGGACACGGACTCTGGCGAACGCTTTGCAGCAGGCAGGCAAGGCACAGAGCATGATTGATTGCATTCGCCAGCCATGGCTGTTAGGTTAGCTCCAACACTTTGTCGGCGATGAAGATCAAGTGGGTTCTGTAGATACGGCGTGCCATCAGGTATCGGTTCCATGTCGGTGTTGGGAGGGGGTCGAGATCTCAAACATGTCCGGCCTTTGCTGCAGGCAAACGGGATGCTCGGGATGGCTATTGAGTAGTAGCCTGTCGTATCCTGTCCTGTCCTGTCCTGTGCTGGCGGCGAATCACTGCCAAGCGCCGCTCCAACCATGGGCGGCGTCGTTGCTGTGCTGCAATGGTGATGCATCCATTGTCGTCGGTCGAGTGCTAACCTGACTGGTCCGTTGCTGTTGCTGTTGCTGTTGCTGCGCGTTGACTGAGGAGGAATGGTTGGTGGTGGTGTATCGAAAATGCTACATACCAACTACACACTACAGCATGTACATACAAACATAGACAGTAGCTGTGCGTGGAAATCGCCAGTCAGCCATGACGCGCCTGCCCAAGCGAAGCAGTGGGGACTCAATGCTACCTAACCCGGTATAGCCAGGGCCGAGTCTACGGACCCGCGCTCGGCTCCGCCTTCCTTTCATCATACTCGTCACCATCATCATCACTATCATCATCATCATAGTTCAGCTGCTCCATTTTCCACTTTGTCGCCCTCGTCCCGATCAACGCATCCCTTTACCATCTACATACATACGCCTCCCGTAGCGCGAGTCGTTACCCGACGTCTGCCCAGCCATGGCTATCGCAATCCCACGGCCTGCTGCTTAGTCCTGCCAGCCTGATGGATGACCCGACCAGCCTGCTTAGGCCCCTTCCGGCACATGTATTAGCTCGCCCATCAGGCGCGCGCGCTGAGACGTACCGTGCTTCTATACGACACGTACGCCCCTCTGCCGACTTGTCATCTATTGTCAATAGAAAATCCGCCGTCTGTTTCGCAACCCTCGTGTCTGCCGAGCCGCACCATGGAAGCTCGTCTAGTGCAAAGCCATCGTGTGCCGCAATCCGGCGACAACCATATCCGCCCCGCCCAGGGTTGGCTTCTGCGCGCCATGCAAGGAAAAGGAACAAGAACAACCCCAGTATCAACTGCTACTACCAGCTGCCTACCACACTAACACGACTACCACTACCACTCCTGCTGCGCTGCTGCTGCTTACCAAGCCCTGACTTACGCCATGCCCGCGCCAACAGCTACAATGCCAGCCCGCCCACTCACGCCTGCCCTGGCTCCTTGATCGGCCCCAGATGCAGTCAGAGACGACCTGGTCACGTCCACCCGCAAATCCACTGCCCACCTTCGCCTTGGCTTGTCAAAAGCTCGACGCCGCTGCGGCTCGCTGAATCCGGTCTGCAAGCTTTTTGCCTCCTAGCCCGTCCGCTCTCGCAAAAGCACAGCGCCATGGACCGATGCACCGTCTTGTGCAAGCCAAAAGCCTCATGCCGACTCAGCACCGTAGGTGTCGACTGTACATGGACTGTGTTCGCCACACAACAAATCCACCCTTTCTGCCTCGACGACGTTAGTTTCTTCACACTGCGTCGTCTAACGATTCCCCGCTCTCTGGTTCGCTCAATTCAGTAGGTAAGACGACCCCTGACGAATAAGCACAACCGAACCCCACGCTCAGCGCAATTACGCCTTTGTCCAACAATCCATTCCCAAACTCACCCAAGCCATTCCGTGTCCCGCTCGACAGGTTCCCTTGCTCGACCTTGTATGCTGTTTGTATCAAGGTATATTGTGAGATGCAATCATCCGGCCTCAAAGATGTATTCGTCCGACTGTGTCACATCATGCTGACTTGTCAGACCACCCTCACTCTCAACGCGAGCGCGTCGCGAGATGGCCTTTTCATCAAGGGGGTTACCAATGCTTGCTTTGCATCGGAAATTGACCATGAATGTATACAAGGGCCTGTGAATCGATCTACTAATTGATCCTAGTGCGCCCGGTGCACATGCTACATGCTCCTCTGCTTGCTCTCTCTCTCTCTGTTTCTCCCTAATCTTCACTCACTCACACATGACCCAAACAACCCATCTCCGCAGCCCGTGTTCTGCCATGACGGTGACCACCATATTACGCCACCGTGGCCGGCTTAGCGAAGAGATCCCCTCTCCCCGCCCGGGCCTTCCCCCCTCCCATTCTCTGTGTGACCAAGTTACACCTCATAACACACACACCCCCATGCTTCTGCTTCCTACGTCCATGCAGCATGTTCCTTCTACTTGCGCCAACGATAAACGGTCCCGAGATCGGTAGAACCTTGCCCAACCACTCTGACTACCAAGTCGAGCCCAGAGTATCTCGGGGCTAACTCGCTAGATTGTGGCCTTTTCCTTACTTTGTCATGGGCAATATGCTTTCGCCGGCTACACAGCACATGATCCACGTTTCGCTGGCCGCCTAGCGCTGGTCATGGCCAACAATGAGCTTACTAGCAGCACCTCGAAATCAGGCGGTGCTTTGATGCATCCAGCCACCATGTCACCATTTCCGCAACGACCAACTGCCTCATAGATATTGCACGTCACATTCCATCATGCATGTTTGCTGGGCTGGTTCCCAGGTTCGCAGCTGATGACTATATGGCAAGGGCCCTTTTTGGCCTACTGCCGCATCGCCGGCACGGAAATGTGGGCCCCCTGCCCAAACGAGGCCCCAGCACTCCTCACTTTACACTTACACTTACTTGAACTCTTTCCAAACATCTCAAATGACAAAAAAGTCTTTCTCACCTCAACGCCGCGCCACCTTGCATGTCACCACAGCCGGCCAGGATACCTTGGCAACCATGCCGTCTTAGCGTACAAGGCCGGTCATGCACTGGTCCCCCTTACAATCAATCGCCACAGATGAATGCTCACGCCGGCTCAGCCTCGTGCAGCGACCGGAAGAATAGAATGCAAGCAAGCTACTACGAACGGTAGTCGAGCCAAATCCGATGCGAGACGCGCACATTGTCTCACTCAGCTCGTGTAGGCGGAGCTCCGGGCCCGCCTTGTCAACTTCCTTTGCCTACCTCTATACACGTACTTGACAAGGAACAATATGCGGACCACACACCCGCCGCAATCGGCCCACATTCGCCATTCATGTGCACCGCCCGCCCTTCATGTACAATCGTGTCCCTTTGGTCACCTGGCTATGATACCCACTCAGCTTTGTCTCGCCACCCACCGCTGTCAAAGAAGACAACTCTGGGGCTTGTCAGGTGATGCCTCATAGGTCAGCATGTTGCTTGTTGCTTTCTTATCTCGTCTGGTGTTGTATTATTATCCTTGTCTTTTCTTCTTCTTCTTCTATTCGCGTCCAATCCTTCACCATTGCCGCTGATTCCTCGTTGTTTGTTGACTAATGCTGATCTGCTTTTTGCTGCGATACAAAGTCCGTTGCATGTGACGCACGAACGTGTGCTCCGGAGACAGTCGTGCGGTCCGGAATGAGAAAAGCACGAAGCTCCGCAACACAGAACAAGCCATAGCCGCCGTCTTTTTTGCTGATGTTTAACGGACTACACAGGTCTGCCGTATTGGGATGACAAAGGAAAGCTGGCCAGTACAACGCTCAATATGTATTGTATACACATTGTATACCTGTGGGAATCTGACTGCATCTTTGCGGCTGGTCTGAACCGCTGTGCATCACGCCGAATCCACCATCTACGACGAACGCACCGGCTACGTTGGAAAAAGCCCAAAGCATTCGCCTCTGTTACACGGAACTCGCACTTTGGCCAGTCCTCGTCTGATGAAACTTTACTCAGCTCGGCCAGGACGCATTGTTGTACGAGGCCAAGCAGTCAACAGTTGTAGTTCGCATACCCTGGTCCCGTTGTCAAAGTTGTCCAACACTCGAGCATCGTCACACACGTACGCAATTCTCCCCATTTGACCGCAAATGTCCGTCGCTTCCTCAGCTGCCACAGCAAAGCCATCCACTTTTTCTTCTTCTTTCACCCATCTCGTCTCACCTGCCCTTTCCCGCACGTTCTCTCCCCACCATGACCCCCTTCATAACCACACCCCTCGCTCATATCCATCCCTCCGTCCATCCTTTGCCATCCCTAATCTAATTTCCCATCTCCCCCCACCACCACAGCCCCAATCCTAAAAATAAAATAAAAAAATAAGATAAACAACCGCCCCGCCCCGCGCCTCCTCCACTCATCCAGCATCATGGTCATCATCATCATCATATGTAATCTCACCGGCCCCCTGTCCCCTCTTTTAACCCCATGATCTTGTTTCAGACGTGTGACGGATAGCTGTTTCATTTTTGATTTTCACATCTAGATATTTATGTACCTATGTATACATAAAATAGACAGGCATAGATCAATTAGTGCTTGTTTTGTAACGTAATGTCAATTCAGACCGGATCCCTACGACAATAGCAACAATGCCCGCGTAAAGGACCGATGGAAAACAATGGGGCCGTTCGTATACGCATGACAGAGAGAGACAAAGTGATAAAAATAAATGCCGAGGGGAATTCAGAGAAACAATTGTGGATTGTTGGCGAGATCACGTTTCTTCCTCCCTTCCCTTTTCAGCGCCCCAAAGGGGTCAGGATGTGCTTGGTGGATGCTGCGGAGGGAAAGTTATTCGCGTTTGAGAAAAAATCAACGTCAGGGAGAAATTGTTTTGTTTTTTGGCACAGGAGAAGAAGAAAGAGAGGGAGGGAGGTAGGTAGGTAGGTATCACTATGGGAGAGGGGGTAGGACGAAGAACCTATCTGTTGTAGTAGTGCATGTGAATCTCGCAATGCCGAATCGTCCCAAAGTCATTAGCAAAACTTAGGGACAAAACATGTGTGTATATGTGCGTGTGATTTCGTAAAAGGTACACATTATATAGTTTACAAGCCGAGTTATTTTTGCTTCTTTGCAAAGTTGCCCGCTTAGAACAAACGGTTATCAGCACTCGCCTTTGCAGCGTCCTTTCTTGCGGCCTGCTTCTTTCTATCTTTGGCCTCGCCCGGCGGCTTAAAGAATAAACTGGGGCTCTCGCCCTGTTTGACGGTGTAGGCCAGGTAGCCACGGTGCGCCGGGTCGCGGTAGTACTCAATATCCTTTCTTGACGTGGCGTCGGGAAGTCTGTACTTGTACTTGTCACCGACGAGCTTCATGACGGCGGACATGGCCTCGGGCTGTTTGTCTTGGGCTGCGGTTTGCAGTGCGGAGAGGATGGGCGAGGGCAGCTTGACGGCGGGCGTGTGGCTGCCGAGAGCGACGAGGTCGGGCGAGGCTTGCAGAGAGATAGTCGGATGGGTTTCGCCGCGAAGCACGCGCTTGATGGCCGTGGGCGAGTAGAAGCGTGTGGTTACGCTGCCGCCGAGGGCTTCGATGCGGGCAATGGCTTCGGCAGACGCCCGCGAAACGACAATGTGGATGGGTGTGGTGAGTTGCTCGGGATTCTAACAATTGCCAGTTAGTTTCCGCGATATATCTATAGCCGCGTCTTTACATACCCTTGCCAGCAGCTTCACGCCGTGTCTCTTGACTCCATGCAAGCACCTTGATTTTGCCAATTCCTTCATAGTAATGGGCTTCTTGTGGTCCAACCGCCCTTGGTCAATCCAGCTTTGTATCCGGTCGAGATTAATCGGCGACATTTCCACCTTGAACGGATTGTGCTTCCCCCGCCCTCTTTCTGGATTCGTGATCCATTGTGGTGTCTGACCTCCCTCGAACCCAGCGGGGACTTTGCCGTGGGCATGTTGACCCTTTTGACCGCGACCGGCCGTCTTTCCCTTTCCTGACGCTGGACCTCGACCCCGTCGGATCTTTTTGTTGTAGGCGCCGCTGTTGTCAGACAGCGAGGATAAAATCGAGGCGCATCGTTGCTGCGCGGGGAGCACAAACGCGGCGGCCAGTGGCGTTGTGCAGGGCCGGGCTGGCGAACAGAGGAACGGCGAGGCGAATCGCACAGCTCGTAGCCGGGGTGGCATGGCTGTTTGTTGGGCAATTGTTCGTCTTCCCTGAGGTTGGGTTCATGGCAACTTGCGAAGTTTCAATGTTGACTAAGCTTCTCCGCGGCTTCTAACCGCATTCGGCACTATAGCACTTCAGTTGAGCGTTGACAAAGGATGATTTTTGTTTTCGAGTAGAAACTGGAGATGATTGGAAGAAAAAGTGTGACCAATATTAGAGAGATTTTAGGACCGAGTTGCTCGTTATTTTATGGCAAAATGAGGAACAAGAAAGTGCTGATTGGCTTGAACAGAAATAATTCGTTGAGTGCCAGCAAGCCATAGACAAATATGAGACCTTGGATGGCGAAATCTTGGAGGAACTGATGTGAGGCTGATGTTGCTGTGTATTAGATATCAGTATTTAATTACGTTTGCGAATTCCCGATTTTCATTGACAGTGGATATACAAATCTTTCCTTCGTTCGTAATTACGTACAATGATTTACTAAAAGTTGAAAGTTTGTTTGACATGGAACTCCTCTCAATGTACAAACAAGCCATCTTAATCGTCACTATTCTCTGCTTAATGTTTGGACTCGGCCATGTGTCACGACGAGTCCGTATACTTTGACAGACCACATCGACTCAATCGTGACTTCACAAATTTATACTCGAAACTCAACTTGCACGATTTAGCAGCTACGTAAGAATACGAAGATCCTTCAAACTGGCATAATGTCACTCAAATTGGTCATGGTGGCGATTGGAAGACGACATCACAGAATCCCCGGTAAAGAACGGTTATGAGCTTAGGAGCACGGATTTTACACGTCTTTGGTACAAAAATTAATCATCAAAGATGCGAGATACCACAACTCCAGTTTTCGTGGCCGGTAGCCAGATACTAGAGAACTAGATACCGGAAGGGTTTAAGGTCATACTTTGCATCACAATCTAGAGGAATATTGCAAGTAAAGCAAAATATACTCTCTCGCGATTAGCGGTAGAACACTAAACAAAGTATGCTTATTTAATATGTATATACTTTTGTACGTGTAATTCTAAAATGCAGCATTGATACGAAGGCAAATGTAATTGAGTGTATATATGACTTGGTGTTATCTGGCGTGACTCATCGCTACATTCCGACAGTGAATGAAAGCCTAAAGTTAAATCCGATTCTAATACCTCAACGGCTCAACAATCGACCCGTGAACAGCCGAAACTCAATATTCGACACTCCGCTATTCCAATAGCTCGATTAGAACAAGTCACCCGGACAGCTTGAGAACTACACTCACACATGATGGTCACACCTTATATTTAATGACTACGTCCGACACTTGATAACCTCTTCTGACACATGAAAGGCACGTTATAACATTGATAAAATCACGACCAACACTCGAAGCACAATACACGCTCAACAAGAAACTTCATCTACAATTGGCTATGCTGAGACCCAGTGGACCAAATGTCCATTATATTGCATTACCACGCTCGCTTATTTTGCAGGTATCTGTAAATAGAGTAATGTGAAGCACTGAAAGATACAAGCCACTCAAGTTTTCATCAAAAAATGCGAAACCCTTGCTGATTTATGTTAGCGAAGGAAGCCTCTCACCTCCGGCAAAATACCTCATAACTATTTAACGCAGCAGCCGCCTTGCACATTTATATGTGTAGCTGTAAGCAAAATGCAAGGCCACTTCACTCACATTGCTGCCTATTCTCGGTTAATTGAGGGGGCGTGAAGGATTGCAGATTCCAAGCCTTTTGGAAATCCCGCATTGGATACGAGCAAGTCTTGGATTATGCCAACAAAGGCTTTCCATCCATGTTTCTACTCAACAATTTATTTGAAGCTTTAGACGTCATTTGTCAGCGTGCTCAAACCCCGAGTTGTAACATGGGAATAGCATCTAACTCCGTGGGCCAAGGTCTTGAATCTCCAGGAGTTCATGTTGATCCTTTGGGGGCCTAAATGGATCCTGGACGTGTTCTCTTGGCATGGCACATAGTTGCATAGTTTGTAGCATTACAAATATAAGTTCTCGTTACAAATTGAACTGCATGTTGTTGTTACTCTACCTAAAGGGGTTTTGGTGCAACGGAATACACAAGTTGATTAGCTCTAAAACTAAGTCGGAGTTGGCAGCTAGAGTAGCTATCGATTAGTACGCAGGGTGGCTGAAGTAGCTGAAGCAGTTAGTAGCCAACAGCTAGGGCAGGGGTAGTTAAAACGTACCCCTCTTCGGGATCATTGACGGGCTGACATTAATTCATGAGCAATCTAGCGTCGCTGTTGCCTTGTGATGTGGACTATCTGCATAGCTATAAAACGTCGCAAGACTTCACTAACGTCGGCGTGACATTCAATTGAGTTCTCCTCATTTCTCTTCAAAACAGAAAAGGTTATATAAAAATCAATTCTGATAGTCGTAATGGCACACCTTCAATACTTTGACTACCCCGGCTTCGGCGAACGTACCAAACAGTTCCTTAACAGCAGCCAGGCTGTCCGCGTTGGTAACCGCATTGAGATCTCTGGCCAAGGTATTTTCACGCCACACCTGACCAAAACATTTTCACTCATAAGCTGTAGGTGGCTGGGATCGTCAGACAGAAGCTTTCCCAGCAGACCTTTCCGAGGAAATCGACCAAGCCTTTGACAACGTAGAGCATGCGATTCAGCACGCGGGCGGTAAAGGCTGGGAACAAATATACAAACTTCGGGTTTACATCACGCCTCCATTCGACGAAGCAGCCGAAGCAATTGTTCGTAATCTTAAAGAGAGGTGTAAGAACCATGGACCGATCATGACAGCTGTGCGGGTGGCGGGTTTGTACAAGGATATGCGGATAGAGATTGAGGCTGTAGCAGATTTAAGTTGAGGTGGTTGAGCTAAACAGGAGCCAATGACTGCGGGGGAACTTGTTCAATCGTGATCTCTTTTGAGTCCTTGGTGCATTTGATCCTCAGTAAACAGTCTTCACCGACGGCCTATACAGACCGGAGTTCATCCTGAAGTTCGCTCATGTTGTAGTAAAGCCGAGAGGTAGAAAGAACGATTGAACTACATCTGTGAAGTAAATTCCAAAAGATAGCTGAATACGAGCCCAAATGCGGGGTTTATTGAAAGTACAGGTACAATTGCCGCTAGTGTTGAGTTAAATGTGGCTGCGTACAGGTCATGGCGACGTCTCCAAGGCTGGCAAATATGCATCAATCTTTGGTAACCTTATTCGTGCAAGGGCCATGTGAGCGATGAAATATACTTGATACTAGACGTAATGCTGTAATTGCAGCTGAAACAGGACATAGTTTAACTTCTCTGCCACTGTTTCTCGGTGGATTGGGGTTTGTAAGGCTGCTTTGGAGATGAACCTGAAAGAGTCGATTGCTAGACGTAGAGCAGAAATAAGCTAGAATTAGACCAACAAGGATTTGTTGAGGTATCTCCGAAAAAGGGAAACAAAAAACAAAGGTAGAGATTCCGTGCTGCATTGTGAGGGCTGGCTGACAGCATGGTCGCCTTCGTCATTAGGGTCTCACCAAGTGGGGCCGGAGTTGCGCCACAATGTTGGTTTCCCAATCACCACATCAACTGTTCCTTCTCACATCTCTTCGGATGTACAGGCAGTGGACCTGAGTCTCTGCTACAACGAGTTAAGAACACATTCTGGACCAGCGATCGATTTGTTTTCAAGCCACACAATACTAGCGGTTACACTTCTGGCCTTCTCCGATAGCAAGTAACCTAATTGCTCTCTGCTCTCAGCTGAGCCATCGGACCTCCATGCCCGCTTCTGCGCAAAATGACTGGACACCGATTTCGCGACCGAGCCAAAAGGATAGGGAACAAGACTGGAAGACTCTTGCAAACAGCAGCTTGGCAGACGTGCAAATGTCTCTTCTGGACAGTCTGCTCGCCTTGCCTTTGTTGCATCGTACTGATACTGCCTAACCGAAACAGACGATCGCCAAGAGTGCACATTGAGGCTCCAAAGCCGATGCTACCTTGTCCCCGCCGGCGTGCTCTGACTATTCAATCCATGAATTTGCAACATCACCAACAGACGTTGCCTCAAGATCGGTCTTCTTTCATGACCAAACTGCCTTTGGAGATAAGACGGATGATCTATGAAAAGGCTCTGGGTGAGGTACCTATACATCTTGCGCTTGCTGATGGCAAGTTGAGTGCTCGACGATGCTCCATCAGGAGTTGCGCCTGTTATCTCCAACCGCTCGCAACCAAACATCAAATGTGCATTGCACTTCCTTTGCTGAGGACATGCCGCCGCATGTAAGTAGTATCCAGTCCTCAGCTCTACTAGTTGTAGATACTTTGCATAATGTTTAACAGCAAAGCGCCGAGTATGGGTGTCTTGGGAAGATGTTACAGTTGCATAGTTAATTGACGGACCATCAGTTACTCGGAAGCCATCGAATATCTTTACAGAACCAACAGATTCTTTGTTTGCACGGACGTAGAAGACTATCCTACCACGGGGTACTTGCCGTATTTCATTCAGCCCGAAAGAATCAAGCAAATCACCAATTTCCGCATCGACTGGGACTTTGATCGACACGGATTTTTCCAGGTGGACCTCATGCCCGGGCCACATCTGGATGAGTGGTATAGGACTTGGGATGTGCTAGGCAGTATGACCGGTCTTCGAACGCTGCACGTACGGCTTTTCTTCTTCTTGGATCTCTGGCAGCAGTGCTACGGCGATTTCTGGAAACATAACGGCAAAGAGCTCCTCGAACCAGTCAAGAAAATCACGGCGCCAAACGACTTTGTGGTCACACTTCCCGACTGGAGGTGTTCTACTGATCTCGACATTGGAGAATCCAGATGCATCTTCAGATTGCCTGAACGAAACGATATAAGCTCCTCTTGAGCTATTGGTCCCCGGTATGGAAACCTTCATTCTTAATGTGCGGGCACGACTCTCAATGTCAAAAGAAAGTCGAGAAATCTTGACCAAGTAATCACAGTTGGTCATGCGGGGACCCGAAGTTTTCAATCTGACGTGTATCGAGCTCAGCACGATATCTTACAACGCTCAAAGAGTCTCTGGTGAGACGAGCTGTTCTCACAGATCT
Source organism: Curvularia verruculosa (assembly GCA_036172615.1). Classification (NCBI taxonomy): domain Eukaryota; kingdom Fungi; phylum Ascomycota; class Dothideomycetes; order Pleosporales; family Pleosporaceae; genus Curvularia; species Curvularia verruculosa. The sequence continues at coordinate 14,223 of JAWDHC010000212.1, forward strand.
GGTCACCATGATACGTTTCGTCCGTTTATCCACGCAAAGTTGAGGTTCGCATCCCTGGCCAAGCTACAGTGCTGACGGCCCGTCGAAAGGCCGAAGGATTGGCACTACACCGGAGGTCAAGGCCAAAGAAGCAGGACACGGCCAAGGTGGGAAATATGACGCACAAGAGGCTGATGTCCGCCTCTCAGAATTCGTGTTCCTACCGCTTCGCCAATACCTGTTCACGTATCTTATCGCACGATTGAGAAACGTGAAAGGCCGCATATCCTTGGCAGCTTGGCGAGCTAACCACCTCCTGCATAGTTTCTCTGATTCGTGCTCTTCTCCGCCAACAACCAAGAGCTTCGAGCCGGGGGCATTCACCCACGTGCAGTAGCTATGGAGCTCAGGTTGAACGGCTCCAGCCACATAAAATAAAAGGCCGTCTTTGAGCCATCCGAGGTATAGTATGGGCCTGCTTTTGCCAATGTAGATAAGAAGCAGCACAGCCGCTCGTATGCCTGTCCTGCAGGAACCGCGCATTCTTTCCTCAGGTTCCCATATATTTCTGGGTTAACCATCGCTCACGATGCGCTCTTTCATCGCTACCTCAGTCCTTCTCGGACTTGCGTCCGCTGCCGCTGTGCCCGCCGTTGTATCTCGAACTGGAGGACACCATGGCCATGGTCATGGAAAGAAGTTCAATGTCCAGGTTGGACCTCGGCCGTACTACCTGGTCGATAATATGGACGATGGACCATTAAAGGAGAAGCTGGAAAGCTGCTCAGAACAAGAGTTTGAGGCCTCTGACTTTGTGTTTGCGCATCGTGGAGCGCCTCTGCAATTCCCCGAGCACACACTTGAGGGTTACAAAGCAGCGCATCGTATGGGTGCTGGTGTCATTGAATGCGACGTCGCCTTCACCAAGGACAAGCAACTTGTCTGCCGCCATGCCCAATGCGACTTGCACACGACAACCAACATTCTCAAGACGCCACTCGCCGCAAAGTGCACTACACCCTTTTCTCCAGCTGCCAATGGCACTGCTGCATCGGCCAAATGCTGCACGTCTGACATTACCCTCGAGGAGTTTAGCACCCTCTGCGGAAAGATGGACAGCTTCAACCCCAACGCAACCACTGTTGAGCAGTACATGGACGGAACAGCCTACTTCCGCACCGACCTCTATGCCCAGGGCTGCCCTAAGCTCATGACAGTCGACGAATACATTCCCCTAGTCGACAGCTGGGATCTCAAGTTCACGCCCGAACTTAAGACCCCCGAGGTTAAGATGCCCTTTGACGGCTACACGCAGGAGCAGTACGCACAGGATCTAGTCGACAAGTTCCGCGAGCACGACATCGACCCCAGCCGTGTGTGGCTACAGTCCTTCCTGCCCGACGATATCTTCTACTGGATCGACAACGAGCCCGAGTTTGGCGTGCAGGCCGTCTACCTCGACGAGCGCGTCGATACACCCGCAGGCTATGCCGCCGCTACAGCCAGCATTCCCGAACTGGCTGCCCGCGGCGTCAAGATCATGGCGCCCGCCATGTTTGCCCTGACCAAGCTCGACGCCAAAGGCAAGATTGTGCCATCCGAGTACGCTCTTGCGTGCCAGGAGCACGGCCTTGAGATGGTTGCGTGGTCGTTTGAGCGCTCGGGATGGCTGCAGATTGGCGGCGGCGGCTACTACTACCAGTATGTTGCCAATGCGACGCACAAGGACGGAGACATGTATGAAGTGCTGCACGTGCTTGCTCAAGACGTGGGTATCCTGGGCATGTTTACGGATTGGCCAGCGACGGTTACGTATTACGCCAATTGCTTTGGCTTGTGAGCGAGGATTGAGCAAAAAAGTTATGTAAAATGATGTGATGATAGGAATAATGAAAGTTGTATGACAAGATTTATGATCACTTGAGTTTATTTTTACCCTGTTAGATTGATGTTTGGTTTGTTACATTGGTTGTAGGCATGTCGTAACCAGACGACATGTTGGCCTTCAGAGGGCTAACTTGGTTTTCAAAGCCGCTGTTTGTGTGCATTCATTCTTCTTCCTCGTCAGCAGAGACTTGTCCATCTTCCGGTCTCTTCAATGTCACGCATCCTTGTCGCATATCCCAATCGATACGGCAACTCTGATACGGCATCACGACAACAGCATCTCTTGGTCTCGTGACAGCTCTCACGCTCTCCAGCAGCATGTCCTCGAGCTGCAGCCAATTCCTCTCCCACAGCTGCTGAGGGCTCGGATCAGTCAAGACGACGTAGAGTTCTCTCAGGCCCTGCATTCCGGCTATAATAGACCATCCTTTCTCCCAGTTTTGTGTGTCTTCGCGGTATGCAATGCGGCTTGAAGGGCCACGCCGCAAGTAAGGGAGGGCGCGGATGGCCCAGCGGAGATGAAGCTTGCGAATGGTGTTTAGGCGCATTTGCGGGACGGAAGATGGGAGATAGAGTAGATGTGTGATATGTAGGAGAGAGAATGTGTGCGCGCGATAGAGATGCGGGATTGCCTCCGAGTACCTGGATTACTATGAGCTCTTGTGCTGGGTACGCGAAGCAATGTGATGATCAAGGAGAAACACATACATGCGCCTACAAGTTCTGGCCATGGCTGCGACACCACCATCTAGTCTTTCGCCCTTTTTGCCTCCAACGAGAACTCTGCATGCACACTGCTTCCCTCTTCTCGGGTGGTCCTCGTCTCCGCTGGAGCAGATGGAATGCCGGAACTTCTTTTTCTGGCTCAATGTCAAGTGTATGACTTCCTCGCCGACGACATAATCGTACACCATGCGCCGTAGCTCAATTGGAAGCCGGGCGAAAAACAGCGACTGGCCCTGTGCCTGGGTACGGGCATCGATCTCGACGTTGGGCTCGGATGTCAAGCTCAGCGTGGATTTGCGGGGGCGCACACGGGTTGCTGGATCGGGTGCAGACGACTTGAGCAGAAAAGGAATCCGTGTCTTGGGCTTGGACAGCGACGACGGCTCGTCGGAGTCGATATCGTGAGGACTCCAGCGGATCCCTGGTATATGGACACGGAGCGAGGCCTTGAGCTTCATTGCAGCGGGTGTGGCGGATGTCGCAATCAGAAGACAAACGAGTGCGAGTACGAGTGCAACGAGACGGTGTGGTTAGAGTCGTATGACATGGCAGACTGCTTTGCGTCAGCCCAGGCTCAGGCGCGACGACCCCATGCTCGTAGGGCTCCCAAGCTGGGCCACAGCATGCTCGTGGAGTGGTTCGCCGGGTGAGCGGCGGGGGTGTTTTGCCGCGTTGCTTGTTTGGAACAAGCTCCAACTGGGGATCGCGGGGGTGGAGCTTGGTAAGGAAAGGACAGTGGGGGTGTATTACATGCTTGCTTTTCCTCGTGTATTAATACTCCATCAGTGTGTACAGGTACTGTACAGGTACAAGTTCAGCGAGCAAATAGTAGCAAATTTGCGACTTGGACAGGCTTTATACGGTATTGTGGTTCATGGAGTTATCGAGACAAGGTCCATGGTGAGTCGGCGAGCCGCCGTGTTGGGTGTGCCTCGCATTATGTCGCTCTTTCAGGTATCGCGCCATTCAAACCTCGCACTTTGGATCGCCTTGCCGTGTAATATGCGTATGAATGGGCACGCGAGGAAGCGCAATTGAGCTCCGGGTTAGCAATAGATTTTGTATGGCTGCTGGTGAGATGAATTGACGACAGTACGATAACGTTTGAATGTCAATGCATGTAGAAATGTCCGCGCGGACTAGTATCGGGCGAAGATAGCGATTCGTCTGGGATCGATCAGGTTTTGTGCGATGGAAGCAGGAAGCAGAGGGGCCAAGTCATGGAAGAGCAAGCCGCCACGTGACTGGACGAGTGGCGAGGCTCACGCATCCAAATCCCACCGGGCCGACATTGCACCGCCACATTGCACCGCCACGGCCCTCCCAAGCGTGTCTGCCTACCACTCAGATCAACTTGTCATAGACTTTGAACCACTCTAAAGTGAAGCCAAACGCCACCCTGAGTCAGGCCTTTGGTACCACCATGAGGAAACGCTCTCGCGCTTGCGAAGAATGCCATCGTCTCAAGATCAAATGCGACGTGACCACGTCCCCTCAGCCTGGCGTTTGTGAGCGCTGCCATCGCCACAATCTTGACTGCGTGCCAGCCGCTCCACGCCTGCAACGCGACCGCATCAGTGAGCTCGAGGCCCAGGTCCAGACGCTTCAGAACGCACTACGGAACCAGTCCAATCAGAATGTCTATACTCCGAGCGGTTCTCCAGGCGAGAGCCTGTCGACGCCAAGTCAATCGCCCGCCAGCCTAGCAGACAGCCATCCCGACGCCATCTTGGCCTTTTTGGATGCGCGCATTCCGCTCTTCAAGCAGCAGCAACTGCTGCATCACTATGTGCTTCAGGTAGAAACAGCCTGGCCGGCCGTTCGTCTGACTCCCAATCTCGACCAGCACCGCGCAAAATCCCCCATCCTGCTGTTGGCTGCATTAGTCTTCACCATTACTCAACAGACCCAAAGCATTGACGCAGACTTGCACGATGAACTTGTTCAAGAGACAATGCGCATGTTGGGCGACGCCGTCATTGGGCGAGGGCAGCGGTCTCTCGAGCTGGTACAGGCTTTACTCCTGGCTTCTTTCTATACCAAGGGCACACGCAGCGGCCAGCAAGGAAGCTGTTACCAGATTCTACAAATAGCCTCCGACATGGCCATTGATCTTGGTATCGGTGGAGTTTCACTGCAGCCCACTCCCCCAGCCTACTTTTGCAGGCTCCAGGACACGGCATCGCTCGAGGCGCGTCGCACTTGGATGGCTTGTTATATTGCTACATCCACTTCGTCCATGAGCACCCGTCGACCCAGTCCCGTGCAATGGGATACTTACCTAGATGAGTGTGTCGGGTATCTAGAGAGCAACGGAGACGCATTGGATCTGCTGTTTTGTCAAATTGCCCGTATTGTTCGGTTGGATCAGGACATCTCCAACCACCTGTGTCTCTGCCAGATAGCTACCTTTGTCGACAGCAACGACTACAATGTCTATGCTGTGATTGAGTCGCTCAAGCTGAAGCTCGACACATGGGCAGCTCAGATTCCGCCGGCCCTTGCTCGGTCCAAGACGCTCAGAGTATGGTGGCACGTATCCCTAATACACCTGTATGAGCTTGTGCTACACACCCCCACCAACAAGTCATTGTTCGCATCACCGTACATTCCCGGGCGCATTCCGGTCAAGGACTTTCCCAAGCCAGTCATGATTATCTCGCCACTCAAAGAGGCGCTGCAAAAGCTGGTGGAAAACTGCCATGGCGCCATAGAGGCGGCGGTGGAGATGGATCCCGCTGTTGTGCTCGGCCTGCCTTCGTTCTGCTTTGCGCCAGCGATTCTACATGCTCTTTTTGTCCTTGTCACTGCTCTGGTGGCGACCAACGGCCCGGAGAATACGTATGGTCAGTGTTTGCCCAAGGACTGCTTTCGAATCGAGGAGTATGGGCTGAAGCTGCGGAATCTGGTGGCGTGCATGAAGGTTCTGGATCCCACATTGAGCTGCTACACGACACGCATGTTTGACGCGACCGGGTGGTTGGAAGAATGGTACAATGACTACAAGGCCATCCTGCGTAGATATGAGGCAAGCATTGCCACTTCGTAATCGACTACAGCACCTCATTAGGTGTCCTTCCCACGATTGTTGAGCATGCCGGTGAATATTCACCGGGTGGGCCGCGGTGTAGCCAGTCTTGATTGGTGCGGCTCGGTGTCGCGCATACCCACGAGGAACGGACGCGGTGAAATCTAGCCTCCCTCGCCGTCTCGTGTGCACGTGCCAGTACGTCATTCCTAGCATCAACCTGCAAGCATGCTTACACCCGAATTTTTCGAAGCAGCCATAATGGTTGAAAGTCTAAATACTGTAAGAGATAGATTTGGTAATAACGCGGATATTCTCTAAACGGTCCGCTCAAGCAAAGGCAGAGAATGACAACCAAGTCTTATCCTGAGCTTGACTCGCGACACCGACACATGTTGCGCTTTACAGACTTGGATTCTATACTATTGGACAGAGACCGATCGCCCTGCCCTCTGAACCTGGTCGCCATCGTTCTTGTCTTCAATATCGCAATGCTCGTACACTGCCTCAAAGATCTACAATACCAGGCGCCACAAAATATTGCAGGATGCATGTACCACGTGAATAATTCTAGTCGTTGCATACAAGCAGTGCCCCTGGCAAATTTTTGCCGTGTTCTGCCCAGGGCTCAGGGGATTCTTACCGGTGGATGCTGCACGTCAGTGGAGCGGCTTGGCAGAGACACTCCGCCCAACTACTTGCTCTATCCCAGACCAGGAATACTGTTGCCATGTAAATTCTACTTTGCGCTATGTCATGGTAAAATGGGAAGCCTAAAATAATGCAACCAGACCCGGGAGCCTCCACAACTAGCCACCAACCCTGCTCAGATCAGGCTGCTGCGCCTTCATCATGGACGTATCTGTATGAACAACTGCATCTTGGCTACATAGTCGTAGATGTCATTGTGTCAGCATGGAGGAATGCCTGAGTTACTGTGAGGTAGTAGGATTCAATTTGAGAATCTTGTCTAGTGGAGGGTGGGTGGGAGATGTGTATAAAGGACGACCATCATCGTCAATGGAACCTAAAACTTGCATACCATTAGCAGCCATCAATCAATAAGCCTTCTCTCTTCGTATAACTAAGAGTCTCTCGTCGTTTTCCCACATCTATCAGCTAGGCCCATTTCCATATCGTTCTACACAGTTATGCGTCTATCCCAGATCTGTGCTTTCAGTCTCATGGCTGGTGGCGCTCTTGCCCAGGGTGACCTTGGAGCACTACTCTCCTCCCAACCGGACCTCAGCACCCTCCTCGAACTCGTAGGTCTGGTAGATGGTCTTGCCGAAACTCTCTCTGCCTCTTCCAACATCACCATCTTCGCACCCACCAACGACGCTTTTGCCGCTGTCCCCCGCGATATACCCGAAGGCCAAGCTATTGAGTTCAAAAACGACACTGCAGCCATTGGAGCACTTCTTGCCAACCATGTCTTCAAAGGCGTATATCCTGCCGAAGTCATCACCGAGATTCCCACATTCGCCCAGACTCTACTCAACAGCTCCTATGTCAATGCCATCCAGCCATTTTCAGACTTTACTGGTGGCGCCTACAATGGGCTTGTGAAGAATGGAAACAATGTCTGCGTGCTCTCTGGTGAACAGACCATTTCGACCGTCACTGAAGCTGTAAGCCTTTACCTCTCTTATTTAACCCTGACCTTATCCAAGGAACCGTACGAAAGGAACAACACTAACAACGCAACCAGGACATCAAGCTCGGCGAAGGTATCACCATCCACAAAGTCGACACCGTCCTCTCCTTCGGCGCGCCCTTGCAACTCTACACCTACCGTGCTGGTTACACGGCTCTCAACAGCGCCTTGCAAGCCGCCGCCCTCGAATTCGACTTTGGCCTCAATGGACCCGACCAGACGGGCCTCAACATCTCCGACTTCACCATCTTCGTGCCCACCAACGAAGCCTTTGAAAACATTGGTTCAGTCCTCGCCTCCGCAGACCGGGCTACTCTCCAGACCGTCCTCAAACACCACATGATACCCGACAATGTCATCTTCTCACCTAGCCTAGGCAATGTCACAGTGAAGAGCCTAGCGGGCGCCGACTTGGTATTCACCGTGTTACCCGATGGCAGCGCCTGGGTCAACGGCGCAAAAATCACTTTTGTAAACACCATTCTGTACAATGGCGTTGCACACGTTATTGACAGGTCAGTTGTCCTTGTCCTTTTTGTGTATACCGGAAAAAAAGAAACATCCCTTCTAACACTCTCCCTCAGTGTCCTCAACCCCCTCGTCCCCTTTTCCCGCGACACACTACAGCCTCAGGCTCCCGCTGCTCAACGTACGGCTTTCGCCAATGCCACGCCGGTATCTCCTCTCCCTTTTCCTAGCGCTTCGCTCGCCTTTTTCGGTGACGCAATGACGTATACGACTACGCCTGAGCTGTTGAAGACGGTGGCCCCGCTCGCGCTTCCTACGCCCAGTGCAAGCGCGAGTATGACGACTATGTCGGTGAGTGTTAGTGGTGGTGGTGGTGCTGCGGCGACGACGTCCGGAAGCTCGCCTATGGCGACGTATACGGGTGCTGCGGCGCTGGGAGCGATGCCTGCGGCTGGAGTCGTGTTTGCTGGAGCAGTTGGGTTTGCCGCTGCGCTTATCTAGAAGGGATGTGTGTGAGATGCATAAATGTGTAACGATGAGTGCGAAAGGGTAGGTGGGTGGGATTGATAAGGTTGTATGGTGAACATGAGGTTTCTTTGTTTTTTTACTTCTCCTTCCCTCTATCTCTATTAGTATCGTAATTATCACTTTCTATAGACACATTAATATATATAGTACCGATATTTCGCTTGATCTGTTAGTATTCCGGCCGCCATTACTCGACACCATCCCGCACCCTCGCTCTGTACCATGTCTCGCAATCCTCGTAATCTCCTTTTTCAACACTGCTTCTTCCATATCCGCCTGCCGTATACTCGGCTTCTCTTCGACCAAGATATCCTGCTGTACCCATGTCAAGAACGCCCCTAACCCCTGCGCATCCCTCTTGATCCCCTTCTCTCTCATCACATCCCAGCCCTGCTCTAGCCGCAGCGTCCCACACCATGAGTGAGCCGCCATCTGCGCCTCTCTTCTTCTCGCTTCCTCCTCCTCTGCATCCCCCGTGCTCTTCTTCTTTGGCAGCTGTGGCGGCGGTCCCCGAAAAGTACTCTGCTTGAACTTCCCACCTTTGCTCTTGAACCACAGGGCAGGAGAAGCATGATACGCAGTAGACTCTGAACAAAGCTTCCACACAATTCCTTCTCCTGCACCGTCGACTCCAAACATTCGTGCAAAAGGACACTGTCCAGCGACTTGCTCAGCCAGCGGCTCCACGTCGGCAGCCGTGCGCTCGGCATCATGCGGATAGAGCGTGGCGTGGAAAACGCCGGCTTGACAGATGTTATACACATTGTGGTTTGGCGCCGCTATGTCAGCGTAGTCCTGGTCCTTTTGCCACTGCGCATTGATACTCAGTGAGACGATGACGAAGCGTCGTGAGAGCTGGGATACAGCGACGTCTTTTTGGATGTTAGTGCCTATCCACTCTCCAGCGAGAATCACAGGGTGGGTTCGACAAAGCACATGGCCCGGATGTAGGTCGTGCCAGCGTGAGAGACACGAGTCACGGAGTTGGAGTAGAGGCGCGGTTTTCTCGGACAGGGCGGCTGCGAAGCCTTGATTGTCTTTTGAAGCGGTGAGGCCGACCGTGTTGCGGGATTGGAATACTATGGTATTGTCATGGTAGATGAGAATGTCCCCATGTGTTCCGTGAAGCTTGACGGTTCCGACAATGGGAATGGGTGCGATGGAAATGTCGGATTCTGGTCTTTCGGGGTCGCGGTTCAGGGCCAGTAGGCGCTCGACAACTTCGGATATGTGCGATGTGATTTTCGGGTAGAGTGTCGATGGAGCATCGCTGGTAGTGGTCATACCTGGGGTTTATGGGGCGCTGCTGATTGGCTGTACCCAGGGAATTGGCAACGACTATGGAATGCACGGATGATGTCGTCTTGTGATCACGGGACGTTGGCAACAGAGGCGGGGAGCTCGCTTACCAGCGGCAATCTGCTTTACGTGATGATCGGTAGGTGAGATGTCACGAGCAGAGGAGATGAATCGCGTGAGGAGATTTCGATAATGCATCTGCTTATCGCTGCATTGATGGGATGTGTGATTGGCGCCAATTCCCTGTTGTAGGTTACTGAACGGAGACATAACTGCTACTAGCACTACTCGACTACTCTCTCGGTGTTGTATCCAAACCATCCAGGTAGGGAGCCTACTGTCTGGTTTTAGCGGACTCAAGTACAATCGATTTCTCTGCAATCAATTCAGAAACACCATATTCCTTCGAGAAGACTACCCGCAAGAATGCATTCCTAAAGTAGCCATGCACTAGTACCTTTTCTGCCTTCAATACCAACGCAGTCAAGCGTTCCAGATTAACAAGAGTCCTATTGGCAGCGACCAAGGGAAATACGAGGCCGGAATCTATGGTACCAAAGGCCGGAAGTTGGGCGCGCCTTGCGGGGTCTCTTCGGCGCTATCTTGGCTGGCTCCACAGCCGAGAGCAGCCGCTGGCGCCTATCGTGTAATTGGACTCCGAATGGGCGGTACGTTCAGTCTTTGTCTTTTCGCTGGGGTGTGACTTTTCAACGCACCATCAAAAGAAGCAACTCTGGGCTGTGTAATGTTTGACGCCTGATTGGTAAGATGATCTGTATCTTAGGTTGAGTGTTTGCGGTGTGTGGATATTCAAGTCGGACCGAAGACTGAAATCATGGTACAAACACCAGCCACAGTCTTTGCATTGCCATTATCAGTGATGAGTTGGGCTGTACAAGGCATCTGTTGTTGCGCATAGTATTCATAAGAAGAACCAGGCATATTTGTTGCAGGAATACAATGACTGTGTAGAACCATGGCGTTCTGAATACACTATCTGCTGTTTGTGACCTTATCGTGCAGCGTGAATAGATACAACACTGCATCATCAACCACGTTCCTCAACCCGATATATAAATTTGTGTCCAAAAGTCAATTTCAATAAAGAATAAAATTCTCTTTGCCTGCAAGGCCGTATTTGGCTCCTTCGTTGCGCCGCCTCAACCCTCACTGTTCACCATCTCCAAGTCTTGGCGGCGACGAGCTGACCATCGCAATTCGATCTGGGGACGCTTGGGGACGTCGGGAATGTTAGCCGGGCATCAAGTGATGTGTCCGGGTCAAACTCTGCAGATACAGACAAGTGATCCAGCCATTACGTACGTGTTATCTTGGTGAGGCCGGTACCTTTCCGTGGCCGGTTTTGATTCCGGCCACGAGATATAAGCGTGCGTTGAGCCCGCCATTTGAAGGTGTTTCTTTTCCACACCAACACCAACAACTGGCAATCAGTCCAGCTTCTTCTTCGATTGAACTCCAATCATATTTTAGCTTTATTCTTCCTTTCCTCTTCAGTCATGTCTTCTACCTTTGACTTTCCTGTCCTCAAGGACACTCGTCCTGATGACCACTCTCTCCCCGCCTTTATGGTCTCTACCACACGAGGCTTTCTCCCCCGTCAGGAGCCCATCGTGGAGCTTCCAAAAGAGTTTGCACCTCTTGAGTCTCTCCTACAACGTATGCCCATCAAGACATTGTCAGGAGAGCCGGGCCTTCTCGCCAACTTCACCTTTGGTGACACCGTGCTCAAGGAGCTACCCGACCTCACCCCCGAAGTAGAAAAGTATAGTCATGACCTCGTTGTCATGAACGCACTGTACCGAGATTACTCCTTCTTGGCCTCAGCTTACCTGTTTGAACCTTGCCATGAGAGGCATGTCAGGGGTGAGGCGTATGGCCTGGGTCGCCAATCGCTGCCAAGATGTATTGCACTGCCTATTGTCAAGGTAGCTGAGATGTGAGTGATCCTGTTCGCTTGATTGCTCCTATAAACCTAGCTGACACAAGTGTCCACACAGTGCTGGCTTCAAACCATTCATGGAATACGCAGGCTCATATGCTCTCTTCAACTACCGCCTTGAAGATCCTTCGCGTGGTCTAGAGTATGACAACCTTCGTTTGATTCGTGCTTTTGAGCATGGTTTGGACCCTACATCGTCGGAAGCCGGCTTTGTCCTCGTCCACATTGCCATGGTAAAGGAGTCTGGTGCCCTCGTGAAAGGCGCCGCGGACATGCTTGAGAGCTGCATGGCGCGCGACCGAGAGGCTTTCAACGATGGCCTCCGGACTCTAGTCGGTGGGTTGAGCAAAGTCAACGCAGTCATGAACAGTATGTGCACCGCTCTAACTCGGCTGTCCAACTACTAACAGTTACAGCCATGTGGAATCGCAGCAAGCCCCAAGGATACACCAACTTCCGCACATTCATCTTCGGCATCACATCACAGTCCATGTTCCCCAACGGAGTCATTTACGAGGGCGTGAGCGAAGAGCCAATGTCATTCCGCGGCGAATCTGGAGCCAACGACAGCATGATTCCAATGTGTGACAATCTGCTGCAAGTACAGATGCCCGAGACGCCCCTCACGGACATTCTCAAGGACTTCCGCCAGTATCGCCCTGGCAACCACCGCGAGTTTCTCGAGGCGGTGCGCGACTCTGCTTCAGAAGCCGGTGTGCGCGAGTTTGCCAAGGGCGACTCCATCTCAGCAGCGCTCTATCTCCAAGCTCTTGACCAAGTTCGTGACTTCCGATGGCGGCATTGGTGCTTCACGCGCGAGTACATCCTCAAGCACACATCACATCCTACCGCTACCGGCGGCAGTCCGATTGTCACTGTAAGTTTTGGGCTCTGCCTTTGTCTATACACTTTGCTGACTGGCGACAGTGGCTGCCAAACCAGCTCACGGCGGTTCTTATGCAGATGGCCGATACATTCGAGTACTGCAAGACGGTCAATGGCGTCAGCGATATTATGGAGGTTGTCAACAACCAGCGCGAAACACTACAGAAGGAGGTGGCCAAGTACTGCAGCGAACGTGGGGTTGCCGCCACCACAGCCGCAGCTTCGTAAGGAATGGAATTGTAAGATGGGGTGTATGAACAAGTCACATGACGCAGCACAATTTATGAATCTTCTTCTTCTTCTTCTTCGTCTTCATTTGCCTGGAACAGTGTCGTGTTTCTGCCTCGGCTGGCGACCAGCGGTCAATGTCGTGGCATGTCCGTGTCTGCGCCCTTCTTGGCACAGTCCAGAATACGGTACGCGAGTGAGATACGAGCATGGAGGGCGCATCTCCGCCGAGTATGACTGTGAGATGAAGAAACCGGGTATGGCAGCCTTGTGAGTGGCGCTGTCTGTGTCGGAGGGGTGAGTCAGGTCCAGTGTCAGCGTCATGTCTATCGATAGAGAGATAGCTTAAGTGGCCGCGCGACCCCGGATTTCCATTAGCATCATCCACTGTCCAGCGTCATCCAGCACACGCCACCCTTCAATGCTTGCGGCAAGACAACTCATGGAACTTTTACATACCACTCGAATATCTCGAATACCAAACGTCTTATTAATACGGCGGTCCCTGCGCTGACGTACTCATTTCATCCCATCTTCCACCCTTGTCCTTACCCATACATCATGGCATCCCGCCACGAGCCCAAACTGAGCCCAGCTGAGCGGCGCAAGGGCGAGTCTGTATGTCGCCAATATGCCACCTGGATTTCTCTTCTGACTTGCCACTACAGGCCTTGAGCGAATTCGCCGACTACGTAGAGAAGCAACAAGCGTTGCGCCGACCTCCAGGCCAATCCCCCGCCGTTCTCGAAGACCACGACGAGCTGAGCGTCTTGGACGAATTGGGCCTTTCCGACGACAACAAGTCACACATTCGACTCAAGACGCTTCTCTCCGATCCTGCAGAAGAGAATGTCGCCGCCCTCGCCGAGCATATCAAGGACCGCCTCGCCGAAGGCCATGGCGAGGTCCTGTTTGACGTAGGATTGGAGGACACCGGTGACTCCATGGGCTTTACAAAGGACGTGTGGGAGTTTGCTTTGCAGAGAATAGACGCTGTATGTGAGCTGATCAAGGCCGACTACAAGATGCTCATGACGAGAAATGTTGGCGGCGACATAGACGTCGGTCCCCGCGATGCAAAAGATACAGGCTGCAGCGGGAAGATGATATTACGCAGACGACCGGAGAGTGTAGACGACGTAATTGAAACTAGGATAGCAGTTGTGGGCAATGGTGAGTCGTTTTGGACTGGGTGGAAAGGTACAAAGCTGATGGCATACAGTTGACGCTGGCAAGAGCACTATGCTAGGTGTCTTGGTCAAGGGCGGCCTCGATGACGGCCGTGGAAAGGCGCGCGTCAATCTATTCCGCCACAAGCACGAAATTGAAAGCGGGCGAACGAGCTCCGTTGGCATGGAGATTATGGGCTTCGACAGCAAGAGCGAGGTGGTCGTCTCAAACGTCCCTGGCCGGAAACTTACGTGGGAAGAGATTGGGCGGCGATCGGTAGGTTTTACCTACCATTTACCATCTATGCAACAGCTCTGACAATAACAGGCCAAAGTCATAAGCTTCTCTGATCTTGCGGGACACGAGCGATACCTGCGCACCACTGTGTTTGGTCTGCTTTCCAGCGAGCCAAACTACTGCCTCTTGATGATTGCAGCAAATAATGGCCTTATCGGCATGAGCAAGTATGTTTGAATTATGCACTTTATACCTTTGTTTCTTGTATTAATCAAAACAGGGAGCATTTGGGTATTGCACTTGCAATGAAAGTCCCGGTCATGGTGGTTATCACCAAAATTGACATCTGCCCGCCACAGATTCTGGAGCAGACGATTACCCAGCTGACCAAGATTCTCAAGTCGCCTGGTGCACACAAAATACCAATCTTTGTCAAGAATAGAGAGGAGTGCATAAACACCGCAACGCAGTTTGTATCAAGCCGAATATGTCCCATTTTCCAGGTATCCAACGTCACCGGTCACAACCTCGATCTGGTTCGCATGTTCCTCAACGCACTCCCACACCATGGCAATTATGACAGCTCTGCAGCACTCGAGTTCCATGTCAATGACACATTCTCGGTGCCCTTTGTTGGTACCGTCGTTTCGGGTGTTGTAAAGTCCGGCGTTATACACACGGGTGACACCGTCCTGATTGGCCCAGATAGCTTGGGCCAGTTCCAAACAACTAAAGTACGATCCATTGAGCGCAAGCGGATACAAGTGCCTGGATGTTCTGCTGGCCAGTCCGCCAGTCTTGCGCTACGAAATGTTCGCCGAAAGGACGTACGTAAAGGTATGGTTGTACTGCACAAGCCTGACAAGCCCGACCCAACTACTGGCATCATCCCGAATCCAAAGGTCTACCGTGAGTTTGTCGCCGAGGTCTTGATTCTTTCACACGCAACCACTATCAAGACAAAGTACCAGGCCATGCTGCATGTAGGTCCCGTGTCTCAAACCTGCGCCATCATCGACATCGATCGCCAGTACATCCGAACCGGTGACCGTGCTCAAGTTGCCTTCCGCTTTGTCCAGCGCCCCGAGTATCTCACTGTAGGTGATCGCATCCTTTTCCGCGAAGGCAGGACAAAAGGTCTCGGGATCGTGAAAAGAGTGGGCTATGACCCAAAACAACCACTCAATCCTGAGTTGCACAAGGAAAAGGAGAGGGAGAAGGAGAAAGAGAGGAAGGAGAAAGAGAACCAGCATGACGGGAAGAAAGCCTAGTGCATGTAGTAATCAGAGAGGCAAGCGCATCGAAGTAGTGCAAGATATGCCAATGTTTTAACGCTGCAATCATGTAAATGGAAATTCTTAATATTGATTTTGAGTTTTAAACCTTTCTATATACCTACATTACCCAACTTTTCCATCAAACCGATGAAAATCCCCACTCCCCTCTTCCACTATCCATTCTTTCTTTGTTTTCGTCTTCTCACTCGGCTATATTTTTTGTCCGCTCATCCAGCTGATCTAATTTCTCCCAAAGACGCCCCAAAAGGCTCACATGAAAGTATGTACAAAGAGAACAGAGGCAGAATAGAAAGAGAGTAAAAAAGAAAGCGATAGAAAATAGGGAATGGAAAACAAAGTGAAGGACTGTGTATACGCCATCGGCCACCGACCCCTCCATCTAAGTACGTCTTCTCCCTCAGACATTGCCACCAGCCGTTCTAGCGCCAAACCCAAATTGAAAATGATACGTTTAGAGGAAAAAGAAAAGAGGGGGTAGAGAAGAAGAAAAAGACAGAAAGAAAAGGTATGTGCAGAATATGTTTGGAGGCAAGTCCTATATCTACTGAAGGGGAAGACAAAACTACCCACTTCTCCCGAGCAACTTCTTGCCCAGCGCCTTTGCCTTTTTGGTTTTTGGCCCGTCACCTCCAACAGCAGGCCCTGATGCCTCATCATCAGGCCCAGTACCAGCGTCCTCCTTCTCTCTATCCTTGAAGCTGCCAAACCCTGTCGCTACACTCGCCGCCTTGGTGCTCGCAGCCCCGCTATTCGCTCGCGCTCGCATGTGACCTGCAAAAGGTGCACTCACACCCGCAATGTGTCTGCTTAGACTGTGAATCAAATTGGCGTGTACAGGCTCCGTATTGTCTACTCTGGACAGCTCGTCCGCAAAAGCCCTACCGTCTTCCACGTCAACAGCTGCGGTATGATTGCTCGAGAGGCCACCCATGATGGAGCCATGTGTTGAGCGAGCCTGATTAGATGTCGATGGGGGCTTGGACGAGTAGTACGACGAGCCTTCTTCTGAGACGGCGCTGATCGTGCTACCTTGGCGACCAGAAGCAAACGATCGACGTCCGTTTTGATTTTCGCCAGAGATGTCGGATCCGCCGCCTGGAGATTGATCGCGCATGGAGTTGGATTCTGTGCCCGACAAGTCAGGTGATGTGTTGAGCAACGTGCTGCTGTTTGCAATCTGCCGGAGTCGCGATTGCGCCTTGGCTGAAGGACGGTGGTGCGAAATCTTGTTGCCAACAATCGTACCCGCATGCGATAGGAGTGCTCTGAGGACATCCTTTTTTAGTTGCGTAACGAGATCCAAGTTCGACCAAGTCTTATTACGGTACTCAATAGTGGGCATCCGGAAAACGAGATCATGGACGTCTTCAAAATTACGTGAACTTTTGCCCTTGTACGAAAGGCAAAGAACCATGGATGGCACCTTGAAGTAGGCGATGGTCATAAACTCGCTCGCGCGATTCATCATCTCTGTGAGGTCATCGTTCCTTGCTTCCTTCTTGTTTGTACGTCTCTCGGTCAAGCTAGTACCGGTACGATAGAGTGCAAAACGTTTGCCCGTACGTTCAGAGTCGTTCAATGTCAAGCTTGAGTTGGTACTCGATCGAACAGAGCTTGGCCTGGTGGATGCTACAGACGAGCTGCTACCAACTGTAGGAACTGTGAGCGCCGAACTTGGATGAAGTGACCGATGGATTTCAGTCCCGCTGCGAGATGGAGTGTCGCGGAAGAAACGGAAATAGTGTGCACTTGGCCTCTTTGGCGGGCTTTTCTTCTTTGAATCATTCTTTTGCGATGGATCAGGCAGTTGTAGCGTTGGAGTAAGTCGTTGCTTCAGAGCCTCCACGGCGCCATCATCTGTCGAGAGCGATGCGCCCATGCTGCTGGATTTACTCGAAGCAATGTGATCATCATCGTCACCTTGGTCCTGCGACGGCAGAGTGTGTTTTAGCAAGAACGGCGAGGTGGTAGTCGTTTTGTCGTCTCCATATGTTGGGAATACGTATTGGAGTAGTTTCTTCCCTATCTGGTACTCCAATTGCACTTTGAGAGGGTAAAGTTCCACCTCAAAATGTTCCACAACGGGTATTCCTGCGATGGATTCCAGAGCCACAAAGTACAACTTGAGACACTTGGCGTTTTCTGGGAGGGTCTGGTCCTTTTCCAAGAAGGGTGAGATCATCTCCGGATACAGTGCGTTTGGCAGCAGGTTCAGACCACGAACTTGTTCAATCTCCATCGAGTTCGCATTAGATCCATCGTTGTTGTCGGTTCGATCAAACACAACATTCTTGAGCTGGAATTCTGCCAAGGACTCTGCGCCCTCACGCAGCAAATGCCATACAATGTCGGAGGCCGAGACGTACATCCTCAGAAGACCTGTCGACTCATTTGCCTGTGAACGATCATCTTGCTTGCGCTGTGCAGTAGTGATGGCTTTCATAACGAAGAACAGCTCATCCTCGTACACAGCCAGGTCCTTCTCCACCTCGATACGGTCTTCCCACCCTTGCTTGTCCAGGTACTTTTCATTGATCTGGAAGACAGTTTTGATTTCTTCAAGTTGCTGGATACGCTCCTGGAGGCCCATGACAAGTTTTGGCGCACCGGCAAGATCAGTGAAATCAGATGCTAGCATGATCTTTTCAAGCCGCTCGTTTCGTGTTTTCTCGAGAGGTTCATGGTAGAGCAGTAGATCAAGTACGATGACATACATCGCGTAGTATTGTCTGGAATCGCACATAGCTCGAACATGTGGAAAGTCTACCCACAGATGGTCGATCCTGCTTTCAGTGTGATCCGTGGTCGACTCAGAATCAGCTGTCGAAACATCGTCATTGTACTTGAGGCGCAGGGCGTTGTATTTGTCATATCGCATACTGGCCGATGTACGCTGCACGACTCGCTGGAAGCCGAAAGGATTTGTATGGAATTCAAACATGACCTCAAAAGGCACCCAAGGGGGCCATGCTGAGCCAGAGGGCGAACCGTAATTGCTTCCAGAGTACATGTGAATGTCGTCGGCACTGCTAAAAGTCTTCGAGTTTGTGACAAAGATCTGCAGACTATCCATGGCTGTGATGAATCTTCGCTGAACTAGACCCGAGACCTCATCCATTACTCGATTCTTGTCCATGATTGAAAGTACCTTGAGTTGGATGCCCTTTGCTGTCACGAGCACAGCAGACTTAGTGTCTTTTTCGCTTTGCAGTTGTATCTGGGGTGCAATAAGACGGACAAGATACGAGTTCTGAGATATGTAATCGTCTGCAACATCCTCATCTGTCTTCGAGGCATTTGCATGCACACCATCAGGCCCTGTTCCAGGTCCGGACGGAGCATTGCTCTTCGCGTCCTCCTCATCAGCATCGACAAATTTTCTGCCATCGTGCAGCAACTGCTCGATGGCTTCATCAATGCTCAGCCCAGCCTCGCTATCGGCTGTCAAGGGGGTCTCACGAGTCGAATTATGCGACGGCCCTCGTTTCTTTTCTTGCTCTTCAACAACGTCCAGAATGAACTTGACAGCCCTTCGAGACATGTAGTAGACGAAACCGCGACGCTGGCTGACCTGATGAATGTAACGAAGGATAATATTGCGCAGCGAGTTGCTCCACTTCAAATGAATGTTGTGAATGATGAAGCGGTTGTTGAACTCATTCGTCAAGTCGTTGATTGGGTTAGGAGGCGCAGTTGGATGTTTGCTGTCTGCATCTGACACCTCCGGATCCTCATCTGCCTCAAAATACTCGTCCTCCCCGTCAGCTTCCGGTTTAGGAACCTCACTGTCCGACGACGCCATATCCAATCGCTCCAACAGACTAGCGTGCATTGTAGACAGGAAATCAAGTTTTCGCTGGAGGAATTGCGTGTGGTTTTTCAAGGTGTCAAGGCGTTGCTGTGTCTCCTGCTGCTCATCTGATGTCACACGTATAAGTCTCAGCTCTTGATCGTTGACAGCGCGCTGGTTGTGTGCGATTTGTTCTTTTACACGCTCAATTCGTTGTTCAATCAAGTAAAACTGTACGCGTCGGGGATCGTTGCGTGCTGAAATAACGCAATGATGAGTAGGCTCATTTCCAAACTCGCTCTTGCGGTGCTCGTCACCAGAAATGTTGTTGTTGTGATCAGTCTGGCGGAAGTACGTAAATCGTGGTGCAAAAGCAAGGGGTAGGATCTGTATTTCGGGATGTCGACGTGAAGGCAAGATCCAGCCAAGTTCAATGAAATCGTCCATATCTACCCATCCTAAATCGTTGTCGGGTATATTGAACTTGGAAAGATCGGCTGTCAAATACTCTTGGTTGAAGCTGTTGAACTCGTCGGCAGTCAGGTTGTCGACATCTTCCGATCCGGTTCCAGTGATACTTGCAGACACAGCACGGATGTCTGTTCGAATGAAATCAAGTTGGACTTGGTTTATTCGCATACCAGTGGTTTGGTTTTGTCGACTGTTCTGTTGGCCTTCTGGTGCTTGAACCAAGGTCCGGAATTCTTCTCGTCGCTGATGCAGGTCAAACATGAAGCTGTCTAGACGTGCTTTAAGTCCAGTGGCAGAAACGACTCCTGCGCCGTAATCCTCCATATCTTTGTGTTTGTATATGTGGCTCATGTAGAGCGGTGACAACAACAGGTTGTACTTGATGGTCGCAAGGTGTCGTCCAAACTTCTTGCTAGACTTTTCTACTCCAGGCCATAGCTTACCTTGACGTACGGGCAGGGACATGGCTCCAGAGAACATGGACCACCAGCTGTAGAAGTGGGTGAAGAAGCGAGGCGAAAGATGAACACTGTTGTAAGTCTTCGATGGCTCCAAGTTAGCAACAGACCATTCCCGATCGTGAGGGGCAGCGATAGCGATAGACATATGAATGTGGTGACTGCGGAAGCCTCGGAAAGCGTCGTACTCCTGGTTTTCGTCAGTATTGTCTCTGCCGGGCGGAATATGCAATCCCTACCTTTCCACCAGAGGGCTTCGCATATTTTGGGTTCTTCAGGGTGACCTGGTAATGAGGTATGAATTTGAAGGAGCGTTCGCCATCATCCAGGTTGCGCTCGAATACTAGCCCTGCGACCCACCGTACGTTGCCGTTCAATTTCATGATCGTTTTCTTGAATACAGCCCGCTGCTTTTGACTAGAGGCACTTGAGGCTGTGTCCGGACGTGCCATCGTTTCAGTCTCAGTCTCATGACGGGCATAATGGGTAAGATCTGGAATAGCAAGCACGTAGCTTCCACTCTTGACAATCATAAAGTTCCTAGGGTCTTCATCCTCAGCGAGGCTAAGCTGTACGTCATTCTGCCAGCACATGACAAAACCCGCACCATGGCCAGTCACCATGTACGGATCCCGGGAGCCTTTAAGAATGAGATGGACATCACCATCGCCTTTCCATGAGACGTTGATACGAGAGTGAAATGTCAGCCTAATCTTGTCCCAAAATCCAACACGCTCCGAAGGGTCCACTGGAGGTTTGGTGAAGTTTTCAATGATCTGCATCATGTCTTGGATTGCAGGCTGATAGGACGTGCCCCAAGTGATCCTGGTGGGATAAGCCGAGTTGATGTCAATAGCCATGTCAGAGTATGTCTTCACAGGTGCCACTGTGCGACGAACATCGACTGCAAGACCGCCTGTGAGTTCCCCTGCTGAATTGCGCTCTTGCGGTACAACAACAACCCGACTGACACGTGTAGACTCGATATCACGAAGCTCTTCAGCTATGACGAAATCTGTTTTCATCATCACACTTGGGAGACGAGAAGACTGGATGTTGCCGATAGCTGGAAAGTGTAGTAAAGGCAGAGGATAGTCTCGGAGGTGTATTTTGGCTTCGCCCATCTGCAGTTGGACATGCATGGGTATCAGTAGAGCATATTGCGTATCGAATGGCATGCCTTTTCCAACCCGATTCAAGAAGCGAGGATACTCCGAGATGGGGAAAGAGGGCTTGTCAACGATTATCTCCAAATCACTAATAGCTAGTGCCATGAGAGCCGGACGCTGGGGGACGGCAAGGATAGTCTCTTTCTGTTCAATGTCGTCTGGCAGCTCGTCCAAGCCCCAAAATGTTGAGCGAATGTCATTCATTGCTCGATGCTCACTTGACATGGCACAATCAATCCGCTTCTTCCATGTCTGTGCATTCAGGCGATTAAGCTTCACACGTGCGTCTTGGATAGAAGTACGGTGTGAGCCGCTCAAACCGGCAAAGCCATCTTTGTTGTAACGCATAGGATGATCCGAACGACCACGCTCTGGTGAGCTGTCGCCGCTGGAACCGGCACTCTTGGTCCTGCGATGGAACTTGACATCCTTTTCCCTCTTTTTCCCTTTGCTTCTCGAATTAGGATCGTGAGAAGAACGTGCACGGAAACGCGAGTTGCCACGCTGCTCTTCTTGCAACTTCCGTACTTTCAGATCGAAAGCATGTTCACGAGCAAGTCTTTGCTTTTGCTCCATCAGTCCGATCCGGTATATGGTTCCGAGTTTCCATTCGAAAGCATTGTCTTCTAGCTCAAACAAGAGTGCGCGGGTCCGCAGTGAGATCTTTGGTACCACCTTGGGCCCCTCGGCTTCTTTCTCCAGAACATACTCGTCTGTGCCAGTCTTGAAGCGGTGGTGCACTTGCTTGGAGGTCTTCATGACATTAGCGATGTTGTCAAAGACTTTATGCATGACCAGCTGATGTGGAACAGCAATTCTGATTGCGTCCGTTGCAATATCAAAAGATTTCTCGTCCGTAACAGTGTGACCATATCTCAGCTTTGATTGCCGGTAGTCCACTCGCAAAGACTTGACACTGACGATTCGACTCCAAACTCGTTTGATGGCCGGATTCTCGGCAAAAAGTCGTACCAGGCGTGACCGAAGGAATGGGCTTGACCAGCGATGTTTGCCAGCTTCCAATCCGTATATCTGGAGCATGAGCGGTGGATCAGCTGGCATATCCGCCTTGATTTGAAAGAAGTGCGCTCTGATGTCGACCGTCACAATTTCGCGGTTCACCCTACTCATGGGATCGATGATATCATCGCCAAGGGTAGGAACAGACAAATGCCGCGGTGATCTAGACGGTACAGGCTCTGCAGCCTTGTTTGATGTGCCCAAATTGAAAGATTGTCTCAGGACCTGTATGGCCATGCACAAAGCAAAGTGGCGATACAAGGAATAGCGAAGGAACAAGCTTTGGCAGTACGAATGAATGTGGAAGATTGGGCCTTGCTTGTCAGAGAGTGTATGCAGAGCGATTTCCATACGGGGTAAGGACAATGTCGGCTCTTGTTCTGATTGATTGTCTTCTTCGATGACAATGCCTTCTAGCCCGTTGAAATGTAAAGCAAGGCGCCTGCCATCAGTTGGATTGCCTGAGGATCTCTTTGGTGACTTTGGAGTGCCGGGCGGTGATCGAAGTAGATGCTCGTCTCGATTGATGGTTCGGCTTGGTGCACGCCTTCTCACTGGTTTGAGATCTAGATCGTCTCCTCGGTTTTGCTTGTATTCAGCTGTCCACGATTCCAAATGCAGAGCGACTCCACGACTGTGCTTTGAGACTGTTGGGTCCACTCCAGCAACTTCTACGTTGAAGTCTGATCCTTGCAGATGCACATAAGCCATCCAGCTAGGCAGCTTCCGCAATATGTTCAGCTCTTTTTGCTTAGCCATCCTACGCCGACGATCCATGTTCTTCTGCATCTGTGAAACAATCTGGCGCAATCCCTCACTAATTTCTGGCCGGACCAAATACAGAGAAAATGTTTGTGCTGTACCCCATACTTCCACGACGGGGTCGGGAGCAGCGCTCATTTGTATCTTGACCTCAAGGTAGTCAGTCAAGAGCAGGTCATGCTTCTCCACTGCAGCTGTCTGGTAGTACAGTTGCTGTGCGTTCATGCGGAAAGTTGAGCTGAGCGCGTAGTGTAAGTCACCGCCTGCAGCGTGGGAGGATTCCAAATCCAAGGATATGGATGATGAAGCTGAGATTAGCAGGTCAAACTCGTCAGAGTCGCGCTTATTCACATCCATCGGGGGAAGAGTGACCCGAATGACTGGCTCATGAATCGAAATCTTGATATTGGCTTTTGGAAGGAGTCGACGAAATAGAAAGCGCTTGCGACTCCTCACTTTCTGCGGCTTTTGACGCGACTCGTAGTTGTGGAAAATAGCAACTAGAAGTGGAAGATGCTTGGGATCAAGATCCAAAGATGGAGACGTGACGACTAGATTGGCAAACAAAATGTTGGTATTGCGCTCTGCGGTATCCTTGTCATTGGAGAAGTGAATGGTCTTGGAAGGCAGAGTGGTGTTCAAAGTAGTTGTCGCCATGGGGATGTAAAGGAGACGCTCGGGATGACCGTCACTGCTATCGATGCCCACCGATATGGATATAGCCGCTAAAAGTGCTTGGTGTGCAATGTCGTGAGGAGAAAAGTACATGAGATGTGCGGGACTGCGAGGGTCTAAACGAAGCAAGTCCATACCTATCTCTTTCATGGAAACATTGAGATAGACGGGAGGTTCTGAGCTATGGCCGGTTTCGATCTGTTTTGTGAGGCCAAGGAAGCCCACGGCGAACTGGAACTCGTGTATACCACGAAGGATGGAGCTGGCAAATTCGCGGGAATCAGAAACAGTGCGAACAAGCTTTTCATTGCTTTTGCTAGGGTTTTCATGCTCCTCTGCCACGTTTGTGAGAGCAGTCTCGATTGGATTGGAGCGGGGCGGCTTTTGGGGCGCAGTGGCACGGCACTTCTGGGCTCTGTCTATGCACAGCTTGATGTCATCGTACGGTATACTAAGCCGACCGAGTTTGAGAGCGATGGAAGCGTCACGCAAGCCTTCAAGCTCTTTCTTGAGAAAGCCGTGGATGTTGAGGGTGAAGTTGTCGAGTATTTCGGTTGACTCTTTGCCCTCGGGTGTAAAGAGGATGCTGCGAGCAGAGAAGAGCCACTCGGCAGGCCATTGTTCCTGGTCTGGCTTCGCCTTGTGGTGATTGAAGAGTCTGCTTCGGTCAACTGTCTTGCGCCTGGTGTCAACAGCCACGTTCAAGCCTCCAATGTGTACCGATCCCACGTCGATAATGACCAGCGAGGTCGCGTGCGCAACCAGGTCGACTTGACACAGCCAATTAATCTTCCGATGCAGGCGCTTGATTCGCTCTTTCGCTTCCGTGAGGCGCTTCCATGTCAAGCTCCTTGGTGTCTCGTCGTCGCTGGTATCGTCGTTGGTGGCTTCGGGCGGAGTGGCTAGACCACTCTTGTCCTTTTGGGTGGTCCCATTTGACCACTGTGTCCATCCCGCCTTCTTCCGAGGCTTCTCGCCAAGCTCTTTGAGGTCAACAATGACTTTGAGTTCATGCAGGACGATGCTGGCAATCGTTGGCTGTGCAAAGGTAGGACGGTGGAGGGTAAAGCCGAGGCCCCGAATCTCGATGCGCAGGCCGTCCTTTGGGGTGAACGCGATACGTCGTAGGCCTCGAAGACCTAGTCGCTGAATGGAAACGCCTGTAGCTATACGAATGAATGCGAATAAAACAAAAGAGAGGAGGTAAACTAGAAGGAGCAGTCCCGCGAGGAACTGCAGAGTTGGGAGGGCCATTATGGTGCTTCAGTCGGGGGCCATGGACCGACTCGAGTGTTATTGGGGGATTTGGTCGCGGGTGCACGCCATGTGCTGAGAGATATGGTGCCTCTTCCTGGCGAACATAATCGGGAGAAGCGCAGGGCTACGAGAGCGAGGGCATCGAGGGCGTCGTGGACATGCGTGGTAATGCGCGGCGGCGATGGACTCGGAACGGGAGACTGGTTCAGGGAGGACCGAGAGCGATGGGAGGGGGAAGAGAGCGGAAGACTCGAGGAGAAGCCGGAGCAGGATAATTTTGAAAATGCAACAAAGTCGATAAAGGCCTCTTTCCGGTGTGACTTTGTGGGGCTCCGTTCTGCGTGGCCGTTGTCGTGCTGTGATGCACGTCAGAATCCAGAATCCCAGATTCCCACGCTTCCCACGCCCTGTCCCCTGTCTGCCAAGCCCGACCCCCATGCCTTCTGGAAGGAGCATCGTCCCCACCTGCCGCTGACCGCGTTCGGCAACCCCCGTAATCATTACACAACCAGCGCTGATGGCATCAAAAGATGATGCTGCTTCGATTTCTGATGCTCCCAACGTCTTCTGTCTCGTAGGATTCTCATTCAATCGAAAACAAGCCAAAGCGCGCCAGCCGCGATTTTAGCCCTCCCACCACCTACACGCGCCGTTCCGACCCTGGTACAACAATGCATCTAGCCACCTCATGCCACTCAACAGCCAGCCGGATGGCATCCGGGGTTAATAATACGTCATAGTCGTTGTGAAAAAATCCCGCTACAGAGCTATTGTAGTTGTCCTTGTGGTCTGATCAGCCGTTCTTACATATCATGTGATCCAGCAATGGCTCGAGTTTGGATATGCATATTTACTCCAAGACATGGTTTTCTCTCACAGATATGACGCGTTACAACCGCTATGAACTTTTGAAATATATGGCCTCTTAAGCACAAGCTAATATTTCCAGATCCGCACTTTCATTAGTTTCTTTGGGTGGTACTAAATGGAGCCGCGCAAAAATCAAGTACAGCTAAAATAAACGGCTGGGTTGGTTCGGCGATATTTTCAACGGCCTGAAAGAAGAAAGAAAGAGTTGGGAAACATTTCATACAAAATTTTGGGTGAATGGATGTAAAGTATAACAAGGGTAGAGAACAGGAACATGACCTTCTATCCAGAGCTTTCAGTCTCCATATTGAGGCGCTCTTGGATAGAGTCGTCTTGTTTTGATTTATTGCAGTTTGGCTCTTTTTGAAAATCTGTCTATTTCCATAAAAATTCCAATCGCCCAAGTGAACAGCATTCAAAAACAAAAATCACGTGTTTACCTTTTCACTCTAGAGCACACGCAATGATCACTCCTTTGCTGCATGGAAGGATCTGCAAAATGCACCAAAAACATTTGTGATATCTCGAGTGATTAGTGAATTGAATAAATAATCATTGGGCACGTCAAATGCCTGAAAATAAATTACTTGTCTACCTCTCCCGTCGAGACCTGTTCCACCATCAAGTCTCTAAGGTAGACTATAGACACTGGCCCAATCCACAAAGAGCCATGCTGGATACCCCATCACCACTGAATGTTATTCTGCAAATGCGGAACACTTAATTTTCTAGACCGCATACCCAAGACCAACAAATCGGCCCCAAAATTGCCATACTGCAAAACCAACTCTTGCACCTTTTTCGAGCCGAAAATCTGACTCAAATTTGTACGATAGATTATGAATGTGACCAGAATTTCGCTCATAGCGCACATGGTCCTGGTGCAATATGGGTAATGCGCGTGGACCAGTGCGTTGATATCGCTTTCCTTCAAGGTCCCAGTGAATGGTACAGTTAGCTGCTTGAATCGATTGAGCAAAGCATCCATGAACATTCTGGCGTCGTATTTATCAGCCAGGGTATAGCAATCGATGATGTCAGTCAATTCTTCTACCGTGGATTTCGGGTTGTCTGCTGTGCTGAAGAGGCCCGATTGTTTGTCAAAATCCATGTGGTAGAAGAAGAACATCATCGCTTCAAACAAGTCTGGGTCGTCGTCGTGGACTTCGATCGTCGTTTCAGAAGATTCCTGGGCTGGTGGTGAGCTTGGTACATTGTACCTTTGCATACAGAGAATACCATGAATTTCCCTGTGAAGGCCCGCATGAACCATCCGGAGTGGTTGCAAAGTACAGCTTTGTGAGCGACATATTCTTTTTTCTTGCCGTCGCAAGATTGATGGATCGTGATATCAGAAAAGGTAGGGTCTTTGTACAGCCTAGCTGAAGGGTTATCTGGAGATACAAGAACTCGCATATGGAACTTGAGCTTACGTTTTGCGGCCTTGTGTCGACTCTTCTGCCATTTCAACGGTTAGTAGCTGTGATGAAGATTACTTTTTAGGTGCACAGGAAGGTTGCAGGAGTATGTGAAGCTTGGAACAAACGGATAACTGCGGAGGTTGACGCTAAACATGGTACCGAATTAGACTTTATATACAGTCACTGCATGACGCACCTCTACCAGCTACTCTCAAGGTAAATATACCTTTACTCGATTTCTCCAACGCCTCTGCAAACGCACATATCGTCTATTAAGGAAGAAAGGCAAGACTGAACCCCAGATACAACCATGCAATTAGTGAACGATACTTCTCCTGCATTGCCCGTACCCGATTTACCCATGCGCGCCAATGGTGGTGAGAGAAGCGGCAAGCACACACGGCTTTCTACATGACCTCGGATGCGGAGTTTGGCGAGCTCCGATTGGTGCAGATGCGGTTTAGACAGTATGGCGGGGCACCAGCGGGGTTAATTCGGCCCCCCCACCATCGCTATCTATCCCCAAATACCAAGACAAGAAGCATATAATTCTCCTTTTTCAAGCTCGTCGCTCTCTACAGACTTGATCAGGTCCTTTGTCAGCACAGCTCGCTCAACCTTTTTCCAAATTGTTCCCAAAAAGAAAAGAAAATGACCACCACGATCCCTTCTACGCAAACAGCAGGCTGGATCCACAATCCAGGTCCCGACTGTGTCCTCCAGATCCGAGACAATGTACCCGTCCAGAAGCCCTCGTCAGGCGAAGTTCTCGTCAAGCTCGAATGCAGCGGCATCTGCCACTCAGACTGCCACAATCTGGCTTGGCCTGGAAAATACACCGAAGTGCCTGGGCACGAGGGCGTCGGCACTGTAGTCTCGCTTGGCCCAGACGTGTCGTCGGAGTTGATGGGCAAGCGCGTCGGCATCAAGTGGCTGTGGAACGCGTGCCAAATGTGCAGTAGCTGCAAGCAGGGCAAGGAGAACCATTGCAGCAAACAGAAGAACACGGGCAGGAATGTCTGGGGCACGTTGCAGCAGTACGTCGTTGCGGACGCACAGTTCGTGACTATGATTCCAGACGGCGTCAAGAGCGAGATTGCGGCGCCGCTACTCTGCGCAGGCCTCAGTCTCGCAGGTGGCGTATCCAAGTTGGAGCCCGAACTCAAGCCCGGCGACTCGGTGGCTATTATCGGCGCAGGAGGCGGATTGGGACACATTGGAGTGCAGATTGCAAGTAACAAGGGCTACAAGGTCATTGCCATTGACAGCGGAGCTGAAAAGGAGAAGTTGACAAAGGAAATGGGCGCCGTGGCGTTTGTCGACTACGCAAAGCAGGATGTTGTCCAGGCTGTCAAGGACCTCACCGACGGCGAAGGCGCACACGGAGTCATTTGCGTTGCTGGTAGCGAAAAGGCATACATTCAAGCACCCGAACTGTGCAGGAATAGCGGCGTGTTTGTCTGTGTAGGCCTGCCACCAGATACCTTTATGTTTCCCATGAGCCCAATCCATATTGCCAACAGAGGTATGTCGATATTATGCAACATTGTCCTTTTTGGGAGGAGGTCATCATGCTAACCAGCAAAGGTCTGACAATCCGCGGCTCATCGACTGGTAACGCGAAGCAAATGGACGAACTTCTCCGGATGGCTGTCGAGGGCAAAATAACACCCAAGGTCGAAGTGTACGACTTTGCTGACTCGCCTACAATCTTGCAAGAACTGAAGCGATACGAGGTCACTGGAAGGAAGGTGGTGCGGGCACCATAGGATTGTTCCTAGTATGGGTCTGTTGGCGGTGGTTTTAGTGCGTGCATAGTAGCGGTGTTGTAGGCGGAGCATGAGGCGGAGTTTGTTGTATCAACACTGGGAAAGACGGCGTAGTTTCGTAAGATCGATGTTAAAATATGTTACATCTCAGACGCTCATAGGCGCATATGAACTGTTCAAATTATTTTTGTTTCTCCTCAGAGCATGACCAGATGCCCTGACGAAGCCGCTGCTAACCAGGCCAAAAGAAATATACTCCCTTTCACCACACCAATTTAATACCAAGTCCCACCTTCTTCATTAGCCGTAACGCTCTGAGGATTCATGCTCAGAATGCGCTGTCCTGGAATTGTATCCGTAAAGGCGCTCTCAAACACGCCACTGACAGCTCTCCTGCCAATCTCCTTGAAGCTGTCGTAAGCATCGTTTTGCCCCGTAATTGCACTCCACTGAGCATCCTCTGGGCTCCGCGCAGGCCCCAAGTCGCTCCAGCGTGTAACCACGAGAGCCTGTTTGAACCGCCCAGGGATATTGCTGCGGACCGCCCTATCTTCCACTAGCTTGAGCTCAAAAAGGTATTCGGTTGGACACTTGGGACAACGACGCATGGGACGGCACACAGAGCATAAAGGAACCATGCCTGTAATCTTCTTCCCAAGGTTGCGATCCCGGAACTTTTCCAGAGCTGTTGTATCCCCTTCGGTGGCATGCGGTATGTGTGACAACGCGCATTTGGGGATCGAGGTAAGAAGCCCGTGTTTCCAATGAGCGCACACGCTAAAATAGGGAGTGTAGTCGCCACGGCTGAACAGCAAGAGACGCTTTGCAGCGTCGGTCAGACCGCCTTCGACATGGTGTTGAGAGCGAACTCGCATCAGGACGTGGCCCTTTTCTGTAATGTGATAGCCGGATTCGTGAGTCCAAGCAGAATACGGATCTTTCCAGCGCCGCGCAAGAGACTGGTGCGGGATACCATATTCCGGTCCATAAGTCCAATTGCGACGAGCGAGTTGGACGAAAGCAAAGGGTAGGGTGCGTCCATCGGTGATACGGATGCGTGGGGGTGGGATGTGAATGTTCGTCATGTTTGGACACTCAAACAGTGGGTTAAGTACGTTTTGAGGTTTCAGCGACTCCAAACCGGGCTGGATTCGCAGATGCCATTGAGCACATGGGAAACAAAACAAGTGGCGTGGCATTTTCGGATCCATGGCCAGGAGAAAGTCCAACCGGTGGGTGCGGTGCACCGGGTCCAGCAGGAGTTTGTAAGGGTGTTTGCCGAGTCGAGTATACATGGTCCGGCAAGTAGACGACAAGTTGGCAACATCCAAGGGTGATAGGAAATCGGAAATGCGAAGCCACAGCTCAGGCGATACACTGCTGAGCATAGCGGTTCCGTCAGGTCGTGAAGGGTCGTAGAGAAGGGACTCATCGTCTCGTTCCTTCTCAACCGTGTCTTCTCCGTCAACATATGTAAAAGCATGCATCATCTCGGTCAAGTCTTTTCTTTCTCCTGTATCCTTGTCAAGAATATCATCTGCTCTTGTGGGGGCCGAAGGCGCTCGATGCGCTTTACTGAGTTTCGACGGCTGAGCTTTGGGTGGCGAGAATGGACGGCTGCTTTCTTTCTGTATCTGTGGCAGCGACCCAGATCTTGAGCTTTGAGGCTGATACATTGGGGCTGCATATTGGGGCTGTCCTGCCGAGTTGCGACGATAATCGGCCGCTTGCAAGTCAACAAAGAGACGGGCGTTGTCTGTGTCTGTGAGGGCATTGATGGCGGTATACGGGTTGTCGCGCAACGCATGCGGTGGAACCCCAACAACATCATCGTAGCTCGGAAGACCAAATTCAGTTATGACTGACCCGTTTCTCTCGTCGGTGAAACTACCAGAGTCTTGACGAGCGGTCCTGCGCACGTCGGTGGTCGAATCAAGCTTTCCAAGCATGTCGCTTCGGGATCCTTTCTTGGATAGCTTCTTTCGCGCATCCTGCTGTTTTGGTTCCTTGCCTGATCGCATGCCAAACATGGCCCGGAAGCCGCTCTTCTTTGTCCTTTCATACTCCGCCATATTCAGATTAGTAGCCGTGGACAGTCGTAGGCGTGTGTTGGGATCAGAACGAAACGATGCGCGAAAGCCTTCCCAGAGCGCAAGGAACAACAGAACAGATTCGCGCGTGGGGTAGAGATATCATTTACATGAGAAGAGTGTTTGTCAGAAGACGTTTTGAAACGCATATGGATGACGATCGTCATAGCGCGATGGCGGCTCGTTTCGGCAAAGATCCGAAAGCATCCGCTGCTCGGTGTACGTTTAGATGGTTCCCGCTACGGACGAGCAATGCATGTCATCATGAGGAATGGTATGCAGGCGGCAAGGGAAAGAGTCTCGACCGTTCGCGGGGTCGGGTCGCATTAACAGACGGTAGTTTGCGGCATGGCGCACAAAACAATTACAAGGTTTGTTAGCCACGTGACGTGAGCCGTAAGACATGCTAACTGCTTGGAAAACCTCGCTATCATAGCACGAACATGTGGCACTCGCGAAAGTTTAAACAACTGTCATATTTGGTTAATGTAACCTGAACCAAGCTATGCATGGTGGGACAATTCGAGGTCCAACCCTGTTGGTCCATCTTTCGTCCGGGTTTCCATGAATTATCTTTGCTTGACATGTATACTAACAACGAACACCTTTACTAGGCTTCATCTCAAGCACACCATGAGCTAAGAGGGAAATAGCATTGGCGACAGGCACATGCCATAAACACCCGCATGATCTATAGACGAATATACATTGACGAAAAAGTATATTTATGCTATGTTGAATCCATGCTGAATCCATGTTGAAGTATGGAAATAAATAGGGTATCGTTGAGTTTCCGCCCCCAAATAACGCCTAAACTGCCCAAATCATCGGTCCTCAAACTACTATGTGCACTGTTGAAGCCATAGTTTTTTTTCATCTCTCATCGGATTCCTGCCTTAGTTAGTTCTCCGTCCTCTTTTCCGCGCCGTAACCACCCTTTCCCTCCAAGTTCTGATACGCGAAACCCTCTCCCTTGCCATTTCTCGGGCCTCTCTCGTCTAGATCTTCTTGCAGCCACTTGAGTACCAGCTCACCCAGCTGACTGTTTCCAGTGTATTGCGCGCCGCTGGCTGGCTCGACCTTGACATTCATTTCCTCTGTGCTACCCCACTTCTTCACCTTGCCCAGACTCATGTGTACGAGATGCGTCGGCCATGTAGCGAGGTTGTCAAGAATGTGGGTCGCGTAGACGATCGTACACGGTCTTTCTTGGGTTTCTTTTTTCAGAAAATTGAGAAAGTTGCTGCGAGACAGTAGATCCAGGTCTACCGTGATTTCGTCCAGTAGCAGTATCGTCCATGGTCGCAGGAGGCCCATGGCGAGCTGCACACGCCGCCGCTCTCCATCCGACACAGCATGCATGCGCCAGCTCAAATCGATATCGAGGATCCGGACAAGCTCGTCGCGACGTTCGGCGTAGTGGTCACCGCCGACTGACGAGAGAAGTGTGGGAACATCAATGTCGGTACGGACAATGGGGTTCAGCACCCATTCGAGACCTAGGTATGTCACGCCCTCCAGACCCATCTTGAACGGATCGATGCCGGAAATATTCACGGTACCGGCCGGGGCCATGCGTTTGCCCGAAAGGAGCCGCAGCAACGTGGTTTTACCCGCGCCATTAGCTGTTAACATGTATGTTAGCTATTCACCCCGCTGCTTCCGCTACAATGCATGGTTCTGGCTCACCTCCGATGAGCAGAGTTCTGCTTCCCGGTGGCAGATTGAGGAACACGTCCTTCAGCCCACTCGAGCCATCCGGAAATGCATAACTGAGGTTCTTGACATCGATCGACGGGGCGAGTTCTGTAGAGTTGGACATGGTTTCGGAGCTCGAGTTATGAAATGCAAAATGCTGAGTTGCACCGTTGAGAGAGAAGGAAGCTACATTTTGAATGTTGGGAAGCGGTCGAGTCATCCAGTAGACTAGACTCGAGCAACGTGTGATGAGATCACTCCGCCGAAGGCCGCGCTAGTACCGAATAGGCAGGCAAAAAGTGCGAAGCCTTCAGCGGCACTTGCAACTGTATCTCCTCTCCGCACTCCTGCTTGTATGATTGGCTGATTCCAGACCCCAAAAAATAGTCTGGTACAGCTATGCTGGATCACATTACTTATAAATCTGCTCCACAGCCATCTGGTGATTTGTTGTTATTGCCGTAAAGATAAGGCCGAGGCCAAGCGTAGGCAAAGTACAGTGACCATTAGCAATGGGATCCTTGGGTGGGTCATGAGCTTGTCTTCACAACAACGCACAAGCACATGGTAAGCATGGATGTCTAAGTTGGGAACACGAGACGATGCATTTATATTTACAGACGACAACAAAGTCTCGGATCCATCGTACCAAGCCTCCAAACTAGCGCGGATCCCATGCGCGCGTAAATCAAAAACATGTACCAGCGTTGCACTCTATAACAATAACCTCTTTTCCCAAGCCCGGCAAGTCCCGGCAGTGGTTGTGTTCAACACGTCGTCTAGAGAGAAACGCAGCCGTTGGCAGAGTCCTCGAGGAAGAGACCACCGTAGATCTGGCCCTCGTTGAGGTTGGACTCCTGGAAGCCAGCGTTGGCGACATCAGAAGTACCAGTGGGCTTCTTGAGCATGCCCATGTGGTACTGGCCGCCGCCAGCAAGGTTAACGCTCAGAGGACCGGCGACCTTCTTCAGGGCGCTCTTGCCTACGCTGTAGAAGACGGTGACTTCGCTAGTTGGGGCGTTAGCATCATGATTCGTCAAATCGTAACATGAAAAGACTTACTTCTTGTTGAAGTCCAGGGTAGTGGCAAAGTTCTGCCAGTTCTTCATGTCCATGGCGACGGCGAAAAGCTGGGTGCCGCTGCGGTCCAAGAGCTTGAAGTTGTTCTTGTCCGCATCACTCTTGCCAATGAGGGATCCAGTCTGGAACTGAATCTGGTTGTTGCTGAAATCAGCAGCCTCGTGCCAGACATTGAGGTACTCGTGGGTCAGGTTGAGAGGCCTCTGGGCGTCCTGCTTAACGCTCCAGTGGAAAGTCTTGACGCCCTTGCCGCCCTCACCATCGGGAGTGTCTTTGAGGAATTGGAGCTCAGCGCGACGGAATCCAAGCTGCTTCATGAAGATGGATGCATCGGAGAGAGTAACCTCAACAGGCTTGAAACCGCAGTCGAAGCGGGAAGGCTCAACGTTGGGGAACTTGAGAATCTGCGACCAGGTCAAGTTGTTGCCCTTGACGAAACCGGCGTTGAAGATGGTGTTGGTGGTGGCAGAGTCGAAGGACTCGGGCGTGGCATTGACAGGGACACGGCCATCGAAAACAATGGGGCACTTGGGGGTGGCGCCAGCAGTGGGTGCGGCCAAGGCAGCCGAGGCCGCCAGGACCATGGAAAAGAGTGTCTGAGTGAACATGGTGATTGTTGTTGTGAAGAGAAGTGTCGTCGAGACTGTGAATGCAGTTGGTGTTGTGGAGACTTCTGATACACGACCTTTGAGCTTCTCTTTATACCAGGCCGCCGAAGAACCAGGCTATTGTGTAATTATCCTAGTGAATAGACATCTTACGTTCGATATTACATGTCAGCACAACGTGTTCCCGCGCGGCCATTTTGTATCGCCGAAATCGAGGTTTCATTGTACCTTTCATCTACACAGAATTGACAGAACGGGACCGCTAGTCTAGGAGAACAGGGGAACCAGGCGCTTCGAGTGTTCCACATTTGGGTCCGGCGACGTCAGAATAAGACCGCATTAATATACGAAATGGTCATTCGTCGCCTTGAGGCGGCTTGTCACTGGGCTGTGGGGTAAAATGCAGGCGGTTTAGTGCACTGACAAGCGGACCGGCATCCCGCGTTTTTTTGAGCCAAGGCTTCGAGAAGCGGATAATTTCAACGGGGAAGAATTCCTTGTTCCCCCTATACAAGTAGTAGGCCGTCAACAGAAGTCGTTGTGCTAGCTTGTAGCGGCTGGTTCTACTTCCGCAGCCCTCTCTGCATGATACTCGAGCTGCATGTAACAGCAGCACCTCCTTCTCTTCCCGCCTTTGACACACTGCATATCTCATCGCCCGCCCGCGCTCTGTCGTGTTAACATGATATGCTGCAAGATGCAAGATTGATCAGGGAACCACCGAAAAGCGCCGTCAAACACGCCAGTGTCGCCAAGGCTTGCAAAGGCCGCGAACTCGACCGAGCGCTTCATTCGCAAAGGTGACAAGGCTGTCGGAGGCACCGGGATAGTACATGTCTGCGAGAAACTGTCGATGCCGCCTTTTGAATTCGGCAACGAATGGCTCCAGCACTTCCGAATTGTAAGGTTTGCAGATTTGCGCAGCACTAAATGGGACAGAGGCCCGCGCTCCGAGCCTGTACATGTTTCTCGACCGCTAACCCCGTCGCAGCTCTGTCTCAGTATCACGACACTTGACAGGTCCGAGGCGTGAACGGCAGGTTCCAGGCCAAGTATTTGCCAGGAGAGAGGGACGGGTGGATCGGTCTTGTATTTCATGATACGCTGCCCAACAAGTACGGGTCCCATATTGCGCCAAGGGAAGAAGAAAAATGCTCGAGCTTTGTTCAATAGATGCTCACGAATGCGATTCCAATATCCAGGTCCACAACAAGATCTCCCAGTTTCCGTATTGAATCCTATTCCGCGCTGCGGCTTGTTCCGCCAACGCTACTCCCAAAGCTTCGCATAGCCAAATCCTGTGTGCCAACCTAAAACGCCATGCATGAACATGCTGACAATCAACCCCAACGCCTCCCTATACACGGCTCCAACCGACATGTATGTACATGCCTCAGATACGCTCGCGTCGCCGAGTCTACCCCGCCTGCGGAGTGAGCCAGGTGGCCTCGACACATCCTTCATAGAACTGGCGCTGTCCTTTCTCTCCTTCGACCCCAAATCCCATTGCACGCAGCTTTGCAGTATCCCAACCGCTGACAAACTCGCCCTGACCGCCGTTCTCTCGATCGACAGCATCTCCAAGCTTGATGTAGTCGGCATGACGACACACCGTTTGGGAATATGACCATTGTAGGCAATTGTTGTCCGCAGCGCATTCAGAACCACATGAAACGGCGTTGTGATGCGCGGGGCGGTCGTTTGGTACGGGAGCGGTGGAGAGGTTATCCCACCATTCGCGGCTGGGGCCTTGGGAGAGGAAGGCATGTGTGTAGGAGAGGAAGGACGAGTAGGTGAACGGTTTCTACAATCGTAAAGTCAGTAAAGTGTTCGTGTGTGTGTGTCAGCGCATACATGACGCAGGACGTACTGTGTTGTATGGTCGGGTCCTCTCCCACTTCCACAGATCCTCCATTTGCTGCGGCTTGACTTGATGCAGCGAAAGCATTGGGACGCACCATCTCTCCTTGGTTGTAGTGACATCCTTGATCATGTCGCTTGCAAAAGTAGGGTGCATGTGCTCTAGCTTGTGTCCTGTGGCATTTTGGATGGCATAAGCAAGGACGGCATCGCCGCGTTGCTCTTCCTTTACCCAGTTCTCGTACCGAACGCTAAGGCGATTCTCACGTGGGATTTCAGTCGATCCAACGGACTTGGCAGGGATGAGTTTCTTTACAAGCCCTTGGGACAGAACGATTCCCGCCCCGCCATAGGCAAACTGACGGCCTTCAGAGCCCTTGTGCGGCTCACCCATGTAATGGGGCTCGGAGGGGTCCAGTTGGCTTAGGAGTCGGAAGAGGGTATCCCAGAAAAAGTAAACATCTGACTCAACGAAGACGAACCACTTGGCCGTGGGATTGGTGATGTAGGCCTTATCCACCATGGGCAGGTACTTGAAACGGTCGAGCTTGAACGACCTCTGCTGTCCCTTGACTGTCTCGCCTCCCTCGAGAGCTTTTTTCTGGGCAACATAGGCCTGAAAGTCGAGGTTGTCCTTTTGGTAGCTCTTGGGCAGCTCCGCTAGAATATCAATGACCTGTCGGTCGCCCATCCGCTCGTCCCTATCGCCCACTATGATCAGGTTGGTGATGCAGCTCGACACGGTATTGAGATGAGCCTTTGTTTCGTGTGCGCCATCGGATGCGACCTTGAGTACAACCTGGACCTCGTCGAGGAGTTTTGTGGGGAAGTTCTTGCAGTAGTCAAGCTCAATGGAATTGGCCGCCTTGGTCTCGAGAGGCGGGAAAAAAGACTTGGTCTTGGCCTTGTGTACAGGCCCTTGTGTACGCGAGCGGGTGCGGTGCGAGAGCGAGTAGAAGAAGAGGAAGAATAAGAGGCCTGGGAAGACAAATCTCCATGGCCGTCGCGTCAGACGGCCAGCCACTGCTCTTAGCATACTGGTGTTACTGCGGCCTCCAAGGCACGATTGTCGCGGGGAGAAAAGAGACGGCGGCGGTCAATGGACAAGGGGGAGGGTCGGTCGCGATTATGACGTAGGGTGGGCGCTGGGTAGGCGGGCGACGTCGCCGTGGCACATTGGGAGGTCGTTTGATCTGTAGTGGTGGTGATAGTGTTACGGTAGGTGAGGGCGCATTGATCCACCCGTCGGTTGTTGTGTTGCGCCAGTTGACCGGCGCCCTGAATCTGGCCCCAACAGACAAGCGTGCACGTGCCAGCGCCGCTCAACACCGATGCCATCGGCCATGTAGTAAGAGATCTACTGCATACCCGCTCATAGACTCGGGAGCGACGTCGGCTTCGGGGACATCCCTGTTTCGCGGCTGTGATTCCTACGGCAAGATACTAAGAAATACCGACAAGGGACCAGAAATGAGCTGACGTAAGAGTGCGATTAGGGACGGTTGGAGCAAGCATCATGGTGGGTTGAATGCCCTTTTACTAAGAACGGATCAAAGACAGGCTGATTGACATGGCGAACGGCTGTTCTGCATGGGTGTCTGGCATAGTGGTTGACAGTGCGAAAGTATTTCAAGGTAATAAGACAGTATATAAAATACTAGTTATCGGGATCGCTAGCATACTTTGTAAGGGTGACAATACCAATAATTTCTACCATTGAGGGCTGTACCATCTTTAATTCTTAAATCATCTTCTTGAACCATATTGAAAAAACGTCTCGATGACACCCAACTCACTCACTGTGAAGAAGCCTATTGATCCGATGCGTTACCAGCATAGTCAAGAAAGACAAAGGAATTGCTAAAATCAAGAATTGATGGTGAGATTTGGAATATAAAAAGCCAATCAGACAAAAATGCAGTCAGCCATGAAATGCGAGGCATATAGTCTAGTCAGGATATGCACAAGTGAATATATGTAACAAATATGTATTTTCCCTGATGCAAGTTGCACATGTGAACAATTATAGGTCCAAGATGACGACAACACCCCACTATCATGCCAGGATAGACGCGGAACATGTACAAACATGACTGTGTCATGAACAGCCCTCTGGAATCTTTACAAACAGTGTCAACAGCAAGATCCCATGGACAGAGCAAGAATGATTGAGCTGTAGTGCGTATAGACTGCACAGGTAAACAGCAATGTGTATCATCATTTTGTTGGAAGCGATCTTTAGCTACGGCTATCTTCGGATCCCCACTAAAGCGCCTAATACCGTGACACAAGATAACCCCCTCCCATAAACACATTGAAATAAATCCCAAATGTCTAATGTTCCAATGTCAATGGCGATGTTGACTCGGTGCAATTCCCAGGTTGTGTCCGCAGCTTCGGCTATTCCTGCCATTCATGCATGTCCCCCGCTCCAATCAACGACATCACCACTTGGTCCCTCACACTGTCAGCATTCTTGTGACTGTATCTTCCTTTTGTGTTTTTTTCCCAAGAAGTGATCTTTTTCTAGGGCTGTTGTATAGCAACGCAATATATCAAAAATGGCTTCCACCGCTGAGTAAGGTCACCTATATTGGAACATGGTGTGTTTGGCCGCAACTTACGACTACAGTCTCGTGAAGCTGGCCCAAAAGCTCGTACGGGATGGCCCATGCAAGATAGAAGCCACGTCCCGTCGGGTGCGCGGTCTGTTCAACGGAAAATATGCGTTTGACACGACAAAGGCACATCACGTGTGGGAACTTGAAATGCGATATCCACAGTAAACAGATCGTCGTCTTCATCATGCATGCCCTTAGTTTGGCGGCTGACTTTGTCAAGATACTTTGTGCCCATTTCGAGTTTCACTCAAGATGCAAAGCTGTCCCAGCAAGCTTCTGTAGACGGTACAGATGGGGGCGCCCACCTAGGCACGCTGACTGTTGGAGCGCGCAGTACTAACCGCATTCTTCTTTTCCACAAGGGTGCGCTCAAGGACCTAGTCAAAGTGGATTTTCGTGCCATGGACCAGTGGTTCGAGGAGGACATGCCGATTTACTGTCATCCCAAGGACCCGTACAAACGCATCGACATTTTGCCGTCGTCTCGTAGCGTCCGAGTAGCTGTCGACGGTGTCACGCTGGCTGAGACGTCTAGTGCGCTGTTCCTCTTGGAAACAACATTGAGGACTCGGTATTACATTCCTCCCACGAGTATCAAGTGGGAATATCTTACGCCCAGCGATGTATTGACACTATGTCCATACAAGGGACAGGCGGAGTACTATCACGTCAATGTCAACGGCAAGCTGTATAAGAATTTAGTGTGGTACTATAGGTATCCGACGGCAGAAAGCGCACCGATTGCGGGTCACTTGTGCTTTTACAACGAATTTGTGGATATATGGGTTGATGGAGAGAAAGAAGATAGGTAGAAGGATGAGACGGGCGATGTTTAGAATCCTGCCTAATATCATCTTGCAAGCACTCGATGGGGAGGTCTGGTTGAGAGTCGTGTTGTGATCTGCTGCCATGTGTGACATGCAAACGAAAACAATCTA
>JAWDHC010000213.1:0-54094 GCA_036172615.1 Curvularia verruculosa
CTGCAGGCAGCTTCAGCAAAAGGCCATGAGCAGATAGTCAAGATGCTGCTTGACAGAGGCGCTGACGTTAATGCTCAAGGTGGATACTTTGGCAACGCGCTGCAGGCAGCTTCACAAAGAGGCTATAAGGAGGTAGTCAAAATGCTCCTCGATGCAGGTGCTGTTAAATGTTAGGCAGACAATAGTATTGTTGGAAACCCCGTATATCAAAACACACTGCAATACACATTTAAACTACAATAACCCTCATACTGCCCAATACTTTGCAATAATATCTTTCGGCAAAACTGGCGCTCCATTCTTCACCTGATAAATCTTCGACGGCCCACCCTTGATATCGTATACCAGCAAACCTGCTCCATTCTTCACTTGACGCACCACGCTCTTGATACGCACTAGCAGACTCACCATGCGCCTCAACCTCTCCTGGTTCGCCGTTTCCCACTGCTCAAACTGCTCTGCGGCATGCATTATGGTGACTGAGTGCACGGTTCCCTTGTCATGGTTGCCCTTGATGAAGTACGGGGTGCGGCCGAACCACAGCTGAGGCATGGCTTCAGCGAGACGGACGGCTTTTCTTGCTTTGATCTCCGCCAGCTTGGATGGAGGCGTGAGAACTCCTTTCTCGAACGCTATTGTGGGTTTTTCGGCTGGGTTGGACCGGCGACTTGTTTGTTGTCGTGGTGGTGGTGGTGGTGATGGCTCGGCGACAACAAGTTTCGCCATGGCTTCGGTGAGTGGGTCGGTAGAGTCTGTGGTATCATGTCCTGACGTGGGATTGCTGGTGTTTGGACTGTCGTCGTAGTAGGCATCGACTTCGAATCGGACGACGCAGTTGAGAGGGCCAAGGTGGTACCGAATCACTCTATGATGGCTACTCGAGTTGCCCATCTCGTCATCGGGTTTGGTGAAAATCTGTTCGAAATTGTGTCCATAGCCTGAGTTGGATGCACCATGGATCATGTACATGGCGCTGCGCTCCTTACGACTGATGACCAGAGTATCGTTGATCATGTTCAAGCCCATACAGAATGGATCAAGTTTCTTCCCGGCTGCTAGATCGAGGAGTTTGCGCAGGCTGTTACGGTTGACGATAATATCGATAGAATTCAGGTTAGTGTTTGGATTCATTGTAGAAAGCGCTTGAAAGATTGGTTCAAAGGGATACTTGGGGACGCGAGAAGCATTTTGGTCGATGAAATGACGACCTGTATCCTGAGGCAGCGTGACTGGCAATGGAGGGGGAGTCCACTTGGGGGGGCCGCCTGGTACATAGATGTTTCCATCACTTTGCCAGTTATAACTGCAGAGAGTATCAAATCCCTCGGTGGAGCAGACTTGGTTGTTATCTGGCTCCAACATGATGTATTAATGGTAATTATAGGCCCCCCAATGGTCTCTTTGAACATCCATGCTATCTTCCATGCCTGTGGTTTTGAGTTTTCTCCTTTCAAGGGTTTTCTGTGAGTCGGTCTAGAGGTGGATTCAGAAGCTTTCACTATTGTTGGTTTCGATGGTGTCGCTTTAGAGCGTGTCTCCTCGGTGGACGGTGTTGTAGGTGACGACACAGTCACAGACACTGCGTTTAGCAGAGGCTTTTGGGCGTGTGACGCAGATTCTATAATCTCTGTGGCAGCGTGACAGGAGTTTGTAATAGTTGGAGCATTTGCTGCTTTTATTCTTGCACGCTCGCTACCATCAACATAAGCTTAGAGTTCATATGACTTCAATCCATGCACACGTACGCTTTGCCTGGACGTAGTTTGCTTTTTTTCTGCTTTGCACTCTCCGAAGGCTCTTTTGGTATAGACTTTCCACTTTCATCCATTGGCTGACTCTTTGGGATTACCTTCTGAGCCTCGAATGTCTGATTTGGTGGGACGTCTAGTGTAGCAGACGATGCTCCAGATGCATCCTTAGATTTTCCGCTTTCACTATGTCTGTGATAAGCTGCATGCGCACGTAAGCTAAACCAGACGCCTTACAGCTTCCCTTCACGACGACTGCCTCTGTAGTTTCCTTTTTGATGAGCATTGGCTTTGTCTACTTTCGACACTGCAGTCTCAGTTGAGGAACTAGGCTTATTGATTTGGCCAGAGCCAGGCGCAGGCCGATTGTTTTCAAGTTTCTGCATGTTCCGGAAACTCGTCCTACTATCGTGTTGTTTGGGTTATCGTAGAAAATACCAGAAGGCGTGAAGTTCAGTATGTTACAGATGCCATGGCTTGTCAAGCTGACACAAAGCGGGGCATTTGCTGCAAGCAGTACGACTACGTAACTTGTACAACCAACTTGTAAAATCTGTGGCTTGAGGTATTGCGCTGCACAATGACTGTTTAGGGAAAGGCGTAGCTCAAGAGGTGTGTAAACATCGTTCGCAACTAGGCTTGTGCTAGGTAGTGGTGTTGAATACGAGGCGCACGTCTCACGTGCGCAGGCGATAATGACAGCCCAGGTTACGCGTCATGGCACTTGAGAGCCATGGTTCAACACCACACTTTGCCCACGATATGGTCACGTCTCTTCAGCCTCGCTTCACGCCGTGCCCCTTTTAGTCACTTATAATGTTTATTTGATTGTTGCGTGCCCCTCTTTCGCCAGCCAGCTCTACGATAACGCATGTCTGGCCACTGTCTTTCCTTGCGGCGTTGAACGCTCCTAA
Source organism: Curvularia verruculosa (assembly GCA_036172615.1). Lineage (NCBI taxonomy): Eukaryota > Fungi > Ascomycota > Dothideomycetes > Pleosporales > Pleosporaceae > Curvularia > Curvularia verruculosa. Next base: position 2,663 of record JAWDHC010000213.1, read on the forward strand.
ACCTCATGTCTACCGTATTCGCCTCCCTCGTACGGCCCCCAAAACTCCTCCGGCCTTCTTCAAACCTTGGCAAAGAGCCTGCCTCTACTTCTTCACTCGATAACCATGGCCTTGACGAACCCGATCTTCGTGATCTTAATACCGCTCTCCAAGCGCTCACGGACATTTTCCCAGACATCCAGCCCGAAGTATTCCGAGAAATGCTCTCGACTTTTAGCGAAGAGAGCAGACTGCAGGTCATCACAGAGACGCTACTGAAACACGGGGACAAATATGTGCGCGGCAGGTACAGAATGCCAGCAGAGCAAGAGGAGCAGCGGGAGACGGCGCAAAAGTACAAGTACCGTAAGGAAGATGCACCCAAAGACACACGCGGCGTGCCGCTGGCACCCGGGGAGAAGTTTCGTTCTCGACGGTATAAGGAGGCTGCAAAAGAAGCCCTCTATCAGGAGTTCAAAGGTTTGAGTCATTCTACCATCAAGGCAGTACTGGCGGAATACAACTGGAGCTATACCCTCGCACGACCAACGCTACTCGACCTTTCAAGTAAGAGCTGGAGGTCGAGCATTACGAATTTCTTAATGCGACGAAAAGCACCGAGTCCAAAAGATCACCCTCTAGTCATATGGACACCTGCCGACCCGAGGCTGAACCGGCCGTCCATGCCACTGCTAGTCAAGACGAGGAGCGATGAGCTGAACCAGGAGCTGTACAATGCGCTCATTGTGCCCGAGCACGAAAAGTATCGAAACGAGCAGCTGCGGCAAGATTTCGAATTAGCTTTGAAGTGGAACGAAGAGGAGGCTGAAGAATATGGTGAAATGTACGATTGCGAGTGCTGCTTTATACCCAACACACTGCAGCAAATGTCGTCTTGCGATGTAGAAGGCCATTATATATGTTTCCGCTGCATACGGCATGCTATTAACGCGGCCCTGTATGATCAGGGGTGGGCACGCAATATCAACACCGAGTTCTGTACCTTGAAATGCATAGCACCCATGACTGGAGGGTCTGAAGAGTGCTCCGGCTGCATATCGCTGAGCTTTGTTAAGCGAGCGCTCGAGGAAGAGCAAGATGGAAAGGACAATTTTGCAAAGCTCAATGAGCGGTTTGCAAACGACGCTTTAACAAGATGCCAATTGCCACTGGTTCGATGCCCGTTTTGTTCCTACGCTGAATTGGACGATCTCTCACTTCCAGGTACAAGCCTATTCACCAAGCTGCGGTTTAAATCCCGACCTGTCATTATGGCTTCGCTGCTGTCTCTCCCTCTGCTTGAGCTTCTGTGCTTCAAAGCCATGCAGGTTGTCTTCTTTGCCTTGCTCCTCTTATACACCATAGTCGCCTTCGTCCTTCGACTCCCCATCCTGGCACCTTTCCAAACCGCCTTCCGCCGCATCCACCTAAAGCGTCGGGGCCTCCGCTTCCAGTGTCTCTCTCCCAGCTGTCAACGCGCATCCTGCCTAGCATGTTCGCTTCCCTGGCACGATCCACACACGTGCTTCTCGTCGCAACTCAACTCGCTCCGCCTAACGCTTGAACGCGCCACCACTGACGCAGTAAAACGCACTTGCCCCCAATGCAACCTCGGCTTCGTCAAATCAGAAGGCTGCAACAAACTCGTGTGCTTGTGCGGCTACAGCATGTGCTATATTTGTCGCCAGGGCCTCGCAAACGAGGGATACCAGCATTTTTGCGGCCATTTCCGGGAAAGACCCGGGCAGCCGTGCGATGAGTGTAACAAATGCGATTTGTACCGTGTCGAGGACGAGGAGAGAGTGGTGAAACGGGCCAAGGAGCGGGCCGAGGCGGAGTGGTGGGAGGCGCAGGGTGAAGGGGCAAAAGAAGGGCTACAAAAGGAGGTTGGCAAGGACGAGGGGTTTGGCGGGAAAGGCGTCTTGGGCATCAAGCGGAGTAACTGGGAGGCTTGGATCGAATCTGTCCTGGACTCTATACTTGTTTGAATTTAGATTTTCTTTCTATCTCTCTTTTTTTGTTTGCAGAGATACCATATACTTATCCCACTACTCTCTCCTTACTTTCCCTATCTTATCTCTTTTCTTTTTCGATTATCAACTATTACTTGTGTAATTTCCTGTCTCTTATTCACTTTTCCTTTTCGAACAAAGTTTTTGACAAACGCCTGTATATATAGTTACAACTAGTTCTACTTGACTCTACTCATATGCTCTCTACTTGTATATATATTCCTTGTAAGTGAAGATCAGAAAGTAATAGACGAACAGACTGCTTGAGGCAATGTGGGCACATGCATGTATCTTTTGTGATTTGACATGGCATCAGTGCAGAGCGATCAAGAAGAAGAAGAACAATCCCAAAAAAGTCGTTGGAGATGGAAATCAGCTTGTTATCCGACGTCGAGCTTCAGTACACAATAGACGACGGGAAGTTTTTCTCTTTGAACAGATCAACATTTCACTCATGTTCAGTCACCATGTATTAAATCAGGAACAAAAGATATGGCCCGATTTTTCAACATGTCATTTCATGCTAACGCTCACTCGCTCTTCCCCCAACATACACGACGAGAACGCTAGATGGTCATTATACGCAGATAAAAAAAACAATCAAACAAGGTTACCCGGGTATGATGCAAACAAACAGCACACCCCTGATCCAATCCAGTGCCTTTCCCCTTCTTCTCTCCCTCATGCCATATGGGCCTTCGACGTGCAGATGAAAAGACAGAAAAAAAAAGAAAACAAGATCGAGAACGAGAAAAAAGCAAGGAGATTCGTGTCCTTTTCAGGGAAAAAAGGAAGTATTAAAGTACAAAAAAATTGTATATGGGTCATTGTTGGAGGGCATTTCAATTCGTTGGTTGATCCGCCCTGATTGGACCCTTGGCCGTTTTCTCTCCCTCTCACACTGGTTACTGGGAGGCCAGAGCAGAGAGAAAAAAAAGAAAATAGCAAAAGGAGTCATAGAAGGAAAAAAGGCGTAATAAAACGCAAAGATGCGAGTTTAACCTGGACCCATGGGAACGTGCGGGTGGTATCCAAACAAAAGCCGACAAAAGAAAAGCCTAGGCAAACCAGATCGGCAGATCCCCATGGGCCGATCGGGCGTTACTAGCTTCGCTCGGACGCTACCACTAGGGCATTTAGTGGAAGCGAGGAGGGGTGCCTGTGCCGTTGGCCATGTTGTTGCCGTTTGGTTGGAACTCCATTTCACGCTTCATCATGTCGAGCGTGGAGGGGAAGTAGGGCTCAACACCATATGTCTTGAGGTAGCTGGCCGTCTTCTCAATGCGCTTGATCTCGCGCTTGACATCCCAGGTCTCGCCCTCGCCAAATCGACGTTGGACAACATCGACCATGGTCTCGTCGAGACGGTTGTAGAAGTCGCGACGGGCAGCAATGTCGCCGGCATCGGCGCTGTCAATGCCACCGTGCGAGTTGAGGTTGCCACCCAGCTTGAGGATGAGGTCAAAGGCGTAACGCGGGCCGGATGGGAGAAGCGTCAGACGCTGGATGTCCGGCAGGAACTTGAGCATAGCCGAAGCAAAGTGCGAAGAAGATATGGAGTCGTTGAGGTCGTCTTGTAGACGGTGTAGATCAAAGTTGACAATGGTGATCTTGCGGTCGAGCTGGGCGTTGAGCGTAGGCGCAGCGTCAGCAGTGGTGGTGTCCATGATCTTTGCAATGGAAGCGGGGACATCTGGAAATCGTCAGTAAACGGTAGTCTGCAATGAATCATACGAGGCGGCATCATACCTGGTCGTAAACCGCGCTTGTCAATCCAGTTGTGTACTTCTGCGCGCTGTTGCTCGAGCTGGTCGACCCAGGCCTGCAGATCGGCCAGCTGGCTCTCGAGCTGCTCAATCTTCTCCGTGTAGGGTTGGACGGCCTGGTTGAAGGCGGCAGTAAGCAAATCAGGCATACCGAGCCCCATTGGGGTCGAGTTGGACGTGGCGGGCACGGTCTGTGTCCTCATGGGCATGGCGTTGTGGGAGGTGGGAGCACTCTGAGCGTACGTGGGCTCCTGGGGCTGCTGTTGGCGGGGGTACATGTCCTGATCGTCGAGCGAGATTGGCTGGCTGTGGTGGGATTCCTTGCGGCTCGACTCCGGGCGCTTCTCTGCGTACTCGTCAAACGACTGCGCGCGTGGGTTAGGTTCGTTTTCGACGTAGGAGTTTGCCCTTGATCTCCTGGATTGGGGTTAGCTTATGAAGGGGGGGAAGCGAGGAGCAGGCGGGCTACCTTTTGAAGAACATTATGGGGGGAAGAGGAGTTTGCGGCGGACAATGACAGCTGTTGGGGTTATAAGCTCGGAAGGGGCAGGAAGCGAGCTCGCGCTACGAGGGAAAAATAAGAGAAAGGTTGGGTTGCTGGATGGCCTAAGATTGGTAGAAAAAGTGCGAGGTTGAAGCACTATGGCTGGGCGCGTGTCGTGTCGGGCGGCGGGTCGCGGGTGGTGGTTGGGACGGCCCCTGTCGCTTCCAGAGAATCGAGGATGACGGCAACGGCGCGCCCAAAGCAAGCCGTATGATGGTACAAGAGAAGAGCAAGATGTGCGGTTGAAGAGAAGTGCTAGTCGACGTGCAGTTGCGGTGAGGCAGTGCGCTGCCTTGGTTGCGTGTGCTGGTCTGGTAGCATGTACGTATTGTACGCAAGTAAAGCATGCAGCGAGAATTGGGTTCCGCATATGCCAGCAAGGCTGCCCCCCACCCGCTAACCAAGCGCTTGGTGGAGCCGAACGCTCTCCCAGCCCAGCCTCTCCCAGCCTCGTCATATCCATGCCGTTCACCCGTTTATTTGCACACGCGAACCGTGTCGCCAGTCGCGAGACATGCCCCAGCCAGGCCGTGCAGCCCATGCTTTCTCCATGATGTGCATACACGACTCCCCGCGTGGGACCGGTCCGCCGCATCCCCCAATCGAGAACTCGTATGGTACGGCGACAGGACCCCCACACCCTTCATCAAAGCCACAGACTGTTGTTGCTCGGCAACGCCACAACTCCTCAACAACGTCCATCGTGCATCGTGGCGAACATAACCTTGGTATTCGCTCTACCTAGTCCGTGCAGGCCCGCAGGCCCTTCAATTGCTTCTTTTCACCATCCAACGGCACACACGGTGGTGCAACAAGCAAATACTTGGTGGCCTACACGCCCTACCACGGTACCAACTAACTACGCCGCCTTGCCCTTCGCCTTAGCACCCCCCAAAACCTTGCCTCCAAACTCCACCCCCCGGATCGTCCACTCGCTGTAGATCTCCAGCCCAGACACAAATACGCCTAGCAGACTTGCAATCACAAAGTGGCTAATCGTCGTCCCAATGTCCAGCCAGCTGCCTTCGTCCTTGACCATGTAGAAGAAACTCAGCGTCATGACGTCGCTAACCGCCATGACCACCATGAACAGAGCAGAAGGCGCCACCCCCAGGCCACGGTTCAGCAGCCCAAAGTTGGCCGAGAGCACGGCAAACGGCGCCATCAGCTTGAGGATGAGCAACGCACCCTGAGAAAAGGGGTCGAAAATGGGTATCAACCGGTACACCGCCTCCAGAGAAAATGACGACACCGACGCGATGTTGGACGCACTGAAAAACGCAGACTGAATGAAGAAGATGAAGAAGAGAGCAGTCCGCCCGTCCGCCAGTGTCAACGGCCTGTACTCTCCCTCTCGCGTAGAGCGGAGCCGGTCAACGGCCGCCTCCTTGGTCGGCCTGGCCGGGTCAGATGCAATGTCTGTCGTTGATGCCTTGCTGGTGCTGTACAGGTAAACCTGGTGCTCAAGGCTCATCCAGCTAAAGAGACACATGCAAAAGGCAAAGTAGAAGAGCCCTTCATATGAAATCGACAGTATAATGAACGTCGGTGCAAACTGAAGGAAGATGACAACAAGGCGGTGCGCGTAGTGACTGTTGGGATAGAGACCGTGCAGTTGCGGTACTACAAGCGAGGCGGCAAGCGTCGCTCGTCCCATGGTAAGCACCCCGTAGGGTATTCCCTCGCGCGCCTGTAGGTAGCTGATGCTGCTCTTGGTGACAATCATGGACAGCAAGACGAGGCCCAGTTGAATGCCAAGGACGATGCGAGACTTGTTGCTGAGTTCATAAGATGCAAGCTCAGACTCTGGTTTGGACCCTGCCACCAGGTTCTTCTCAAAGACCAGATACAGCGCACCTACAGCGAACATCAATGCTCCTCCGAGTAGACTAACCATGACATGTCAGCAGCTGAAGAGAGTTGGGCTTTGCCACGTATACATACATCAAGCGCACATCTTCGGCTTTGTTTGCAGGCAAAAGCGTAAAAACGCTCATGGCTACACATGACAATACCCACGCCGTGACTGTTGCCATGTTCTTACGCACAAACTCCTGGCCGTAGATTGCTGGCCAGCATGTCGCTAGCAGGTAACAAGCTGTATAAATTTCGCGAACGAAATAACTTTGGACCTGTTCCAAGTCAGCACAAGATAGTCAGTGGTACCATCGCCTTTGTCACATACAAGAGCCTCAAGGAGACCAATAAACCCCAGCGTCGCCAGAACAAGCTTCGCTACATCAGCTCCTGATTTGAGATGGCCCACCAGTACCTTGCCTCCTTGCACAAGCGATAGTCTCTGTGCATAAATTTCCTCCCAGAACAAGACTGGGAAGAATGCGTACGCATAGTAGACAATGGGCGACTGCTGCTTCAAGAGGATTCCGTAGAGTGCAACAAGCACTGACGAGAATGCCACCATGCTTGGAATTGTTCTCTGTGTCGGCACGTCCTCCGTAAGTACATGGAGATCAATCACCGTCGTAATGGCATAGATCATCCAACCAACGTAGCCAGCCGTGACCAATGTTCGGAGGAACAGCCAGTCGTACGTCTGCAAATAACGAAGACCCTCCAGACCAAGGCCGATCAGATCATAAGTCTGGCGGATAGCCCCTTCAGCGTCGCCTTTGTCAATCGCTGCTTGTATCTCTGAGATGCGATGCTCAACCGAGTGTGCCTCGTCACCCAGGCCAGCGAAAGGCTTGTACTTGAGCGTAGTCGACTTCTTGATGTCTTCTTTGACGTGGTACATTTCCAATATCTCCTTGGCGTTAATAAGGAGCGCTTCGGCCTTTGACTTGATATCTGTGTCGAGGTACGAGAGAGGCAAAACACCGACAGAGTTAGTGGGAAAGTCAAGTCCAACGAGATAAGCCATGAGAGCCGCAACGTCAGCCTGTGCAACATCGTGCCGCTCGATTTCATCCAGATTCCAGTCTGACGAGAACTCAGTGTGCCCCTTGGCAATGCCCGATGTGCTTTTCGCTGGCGGCGCGATGCCAGCACCCCAGGTAATCAAGGGTGTGCGTGTATTATCCGGGTGTCCGTCGCCGTGGCTGCCCCAATCGCTCATACCATGATCCGCCGTGAAGATAAAGGCCGTCTTGTCGTCATTGTAGAAATCCTCAATTAGTTGTGTAATCCTCTGTACCCCGCGGTCCACAATTTGAAGATTGTGTAGATACTGCCAGGAATACGGCCTATGTATGTGACCTGTTGTGTCTAGTCCAAGCAGGTGCAGGAAAAAGACATTCTTTTCTCGTCGCAGCTCAGCATCCAGTGTTGCGTTTGTCTTTGCCTCGGCGAAGAGCTTCTCCACGCGCTCAAAGACCCATTCGTCCAATGCCCATGCGTCTTTTGACGAATCCTCGTCTTCAGCAGCGTAACAGTATGCGTCCACTCGGCCTGGTACTGCTCCCGCCTCAAACATGGGGAGAATATCGGGGCTGCCCCAACTCCATGTATGCCGACTGCGGTTAAACACGCTGTCAAAGTTTACTGGGTTCAGCTTCCATCCCGTGGTAACAGCAGACACATCTTCGTATAAACCCGCAATAAGCGCAACATGACCGGGTCGTGACTCGGTAGGGACTCGAGTATGCGACACGCCAAAGGTACCCTTTTCCAAAACGCGAGACCGAAGGAACGGGGCGAGGGGACGAGGGGTATTCACATCGTCCGCGAGATGGGCCGGTGGGTTGGGGTCGGGGTTAGGAAATGACTGAAATGCTTTGTCTGCGCGCAGACCGTCGCCTGGAATACAATTAGCTTGTGCGTGATTGCTGCAAAACAAGAGGGTCTCGTACCAACAAAGAGTACCAATCGCTTCGCGGGGGCTTCTTGCGTCTCCACGCGATGCTCGCGCATGCCATGGACAATGGGGCTCACAAAGTAAATCGAGAAGCAAGAATATATGTACGTCAGATGAAAGACTACTGCAATTAGCAGGAAGGCATATCGCCTAAAATGTGACATTGTGAATGAGCGTGAGAAGAAAGAAGACGCGCGCCTCGAGGACACGTTTTGTTGCGACGCGACCCGGTACTCAGCAGTACTCAGATGGTTTACGCTCCATGATGGTGTCCCTGCCAAGAGTTTGCGTCGTCATATTAAGGAGACCGCCGCCGCACGTTGCTACTCTTGCCAGACGGGATTGGACAGATATTTCACATTGCACATACGGGCTTGGACTTGGACCTTTTCAAAGATGATATGTCCTAAAATATGTGAGCGGCGCGAAGCCACTGTCGCTGCTGGAGCTACTGTATCGCCTAAATAGGAAATACCGAGCTCGAGCTCCGCAGAAGCTACTGTGCCCTCCCCATCTGAGTTCTTGAATGTCATGGATGTATGCCATTGCTATCATATTTACTACAGCAAATCCACAAAGAACATTGCCAAAAACGAACGATTGCTGCTTATATCGCCCATCGCCCATCATCCACCATCTCCCAAGCATCTAATCTATTCCTCAACGTTGAAGTTTGCGTCTTCCCTCAAGCCTTCGACAACGAGGTCATGGCCCTCGGCGCGCTTGTAAATATCCTTGATATCGTCTATTATCATGTTAGCAGTGTTAACTTCTTATGTAGCTGCAAAACCTTACCAGTCGTTGTCTCAAAGTGGCTCGTAGCATCGTAGCTCTTCGACAGGAAAATGTTGTCGTTCACACCACTCTCAATTGGCTCGTAGAGTGGGATAGCTGGGCCCATGAACTTCTCCTCGATCGCCCCAAGACGCTCAAGACCAGGCTGGAGCTCGAGGTGGTGGTTGCTGTCGCCCTCAGCGATGGTGGAGACGATGGCAATGTAGTATCCCTTGGGGCAGACGTTGTGTGCAGATGAGACGACCGCAATGTAGATGTCTAGAAGGAAAGTGAGTAAGTTTCTCAAAAGTAGCCATTTGTTCACGTACCGTGCTTGCGTCCAACCTGGGACTGGGGGATAATCAGTTGCAGAGAGTCTGCATCAGATGTGTTGGGGACAGGGTGGTTGAGAATGCAGATAGCCTTGAGCAGGTGTCCAGTAACACGGGCCTTGCTGGGGAAGTACGAAGGGTCTGCGAGGATCTTGCCAGCCTTGGTCTCGAACTTCATGCCCTCGCCGGGAACGTCCTTCTCCTTCATGGTGGCCTTGATACCAACGACCTTGCCACCGTCATAGATGAACTCATCGACATCGGTGTTGAGCATGTAGGTACCGCCATAGATGGCGGACAGACGAGCAAAACCCTGGGGGAGCTCTCCGAGACCGTAGAGAGGGTAGATGTATGGCGACTTTCCGTATCGTGCCATGGAGTTTACGTACAGCCTGATGCGCTGAATAGCATCTTCGGCTCCTCCCTTTTGGTTGATGTATTCATCGGTCGGATACAGAGCCATGGAGTGGCCAACAAAGTCGCGAGTAGAGTCCTCGAGGCCAAATTTGTCATAGATGTCCTTCATGGTGCTGTTCTTGACATCAATGTCTATCAGATGTTAGTAATTCTGTTTTGAATAGCATTTTGCCCGCAAGCCCTCATACTCTTGTGTGTAGCTGGGTCATCCTCCTTGTATGCACCAACCCATTCGAGGAAGTTCCTCGCCCGGCGCTTCTCGAAAAGACCCATAAGGGGTGACCGAAGAGCCTCGCCAGCGTCCGAAGGGACCTTGGCGATGGTTGCCTTGGGGCCCTTGCCCTGCTGGACATAGCTGCCAGCAATCTGCTTGAAGTCGAGGTATTTGGTGACGTCGGTGGAAACGAGAATGTTGGTGAGTTCGCCGTTGGCCATGAGAAGCTTGGGGACGAGGTCGATGTTCCAGTCGTTGACACGACCGTACTTCTTCCATGGCTCACCCTCGGTCTGGCCGTACCGCTTGAAGAGCTAAACTGCCAGTCAGCAAGATGAAGGATGGATATGGTTCTGAGATACGTACTGCCTCGATGTTCAGTGATGCTGCTTCACTACATGTTGTCAGCTTCAAACCCCTCCTATCCACAGTCGCCAGCAGCGCCACTCACCCTCCATAGTGATCATTGCGATCGATGTGGAGCACCTTCTTGCCCTTGACACTCAGAACACTGCAAGGATGTCAGCCTGTGGCCAGGTTTGCTTTTGTTCGAGGTCCTGTAATACCCTGAAAGCACACATTCGGTGAGACCTGGAGATTCCTAGTTAGCTTCAGAGGCCTCCATGTTACGTAGGTGGGGTAATGGAAGCCCACCTGTTCCCAGGACCACGACGTCGTACTCTGGAGCGATTTCTTCCATGGTTGATTGATGTGAGTTGTGAAAATAGGGGTGTTTGCAGTCAGCAGGAGTAGAAGAAGTCCGCTAGGAAGCGCGTTGGCGTGGGCGTGGGCGTGGGCACAGGTCGGCTTAGGGCGGTGAGGTGGATGTGGGGTTGGAAGCTCTTTGGGAAGCGCCTCGCCAATCTGGTCGACTTGTTTGTGCTAGCATTACTTTCATAACTCAACGCGTTTGGTATATGCTACGCTAGTGCAGTCCACTATTTTTCATCAAGTGCTATATGATACAACATGGTGCAGAAAAAACCAGGCTACCTTGGCTGCTCCAGGCGCCTCTATCCGTGAATACGTCCTACAGATACCTAGGGCTTTGCTGCACTGAGAAGCTGACGATGCACCCTGTATAAGGTTTACAGTCTCCATCATTGTCGACTCTTGCATCGAATGGACATGGACGTGCAAGACCGGTCCGAGGACACACACGCTTGGAGCATCGGGGTCTCTAAGCCCTTTTCAGACATTAACCTTTTCTCTTGGCTCCGTGCTCGTCTTATCTTTCACAGGCTCTTCAGGCGGGGCAGCTTGAGCCTCGTATGGTGTGTCATCAGCTTCTAATGGGTCCTAGAGAGAGGGAAAGAGATGTTAGCACGATGCGTCCAGTTTTGTCAAAGGAGCAAACTGACATATGGCGGTTGCGTATATTGCGGTCCGTCTGTCCTTGATAGGTCAATATCTGGGTCATGCTGCGCCAGAATATATGCCTCTTGATACGCCTGATGCCTCTCTGCCAGGGTATCCAAGATTGCCTTCATTGTCTCCTGTACCGTCTTGTCGCGCTCCTGGCTCTCGAAATCGCCATAGCCCGCATTGAGGCGCTTGCGCTCAATCTTTTCCGTTGCAAGGCGGTTTCGCTCCTTGACGCATACCCACCACAGCTGGTGTAAAGTGTCCCAGTCCCGACTGCGCAGCTCGCCGACAGTCCATGCCCTGCCTGTATCTTTTGTCAGCCACTGCCCCGTTGTTGGTGATCGCCAAGCCAGATGCTGCATACCATGTCTCTGCTCATCCACCGGTGTCTGCAGCAGCTTTTGGTCCTTGAAGAAGCCCCAGAGTCCGTGGTCCGGTGTGCCTGTGAGCGGGTGTTCAATCTCGACCGGCTTGGGCAATTGCTGCTTCTCAAAGTCTTTTTGTCTGACGGATAGGGTTTGCCTCGGGCGTAGCGCTGTGGCTCTCACGGCAGACACGCCTCTGTTCTTGTTGTTGTCCCTCTTGCAGCGGGCCGGTGACGTCGAAAAGCATGCTCTCGAGGCATTGTGTGCGCATTGAGCCGAGGGGACGAGGAGAGCGAGGACGCGATCGAACTGGGTCGACGCTAGACTGGGACGTAACAGTCGTGCAGAGGGCATTGTCGCCATGGCGTTGGTGTGGGCTGTGCTTGCCGACGCAGAAGGGCGCAGCAAAGTTGCAGCAGGAAAGTGCGACCGGGGTCGGGCGACTAGCGTTCCGTCGCTGAATGGCGTGCAGGCCGGTCAGCCCTAGGTAAGCGGTGCGATGGCCATCCTTCTCCTCGATCGCCAGTATAAAGCGAGGCCGCCCCGCGCCCCGTCTCCTGTTCTTCACCAAACCTCGCGCTCATCACCCCGTGTTGGGCGCCCTCTGATTGTTTCCAATTTCATTTGACGAATTCTTCGATTTCACCAGCGGGTATCAGGACCCGCACTACAACATCTCAGCATGCAATATACCTCCGCCCCAATGCCGGCCAGCACAGTCCGACCCTTCCGCATGTTCTGGCAACCTTCTCAACTCCGTGTTGTCGTCAAGCCACCATGGGCTCTTGTCTGCTGATTGGAACACCACACCTCCCTATCCTACCCCTCAAGACAGCAACTCTTTACTTGACACCCCTTCATTGCTTGCCGCAACCTCGTCTTCCTCAACTGTCTTGGCGGATAGCCTCATCGCACCGGACGCTTCTCTTTACGCTACTTCTGACTGGAACCTATTCCCGACTTCTGACTCACCCTACCTTGGTCATGAGACCCAGCTATTCCCTGACGGCTCTACTTCACTCTCTACTGCCGAAGAAACTATGAAAACCCTCGCCATGTCTTCGGACTTGGATCTCTCAAACAACATGAACACATGTTCACAAATGACTCGAGGTAAGTCATCCTCTCATGCGTCCTACGGTCAACCTTCTAATCCGTACAGACTTGTCTCAATCTGGTTCTTCATGGACAAGCAACAAGGATCGGAGCTCGTCTTCTCCTGAGCACATCTCGTCATCTAAATTGCAATCTACCAAAAGCAGTCCTGTTATCCAAGAGCCTGCATCCCGTATCGAGAAGCGAAAAGCCAACACTCTCGCTGCTCGCCGCTACCGTCAAAAACGGGTTGACCAGATGAGCTCACTTGAAGCTGAACTCAAGCAGGTCAAGGCCGAGCGGGACGAACTCAAGGTTCGAAATGCCCGGCTAGAAGGCGAGGTGGAGACGCTCCGTGCTCTTCTTCGCGCCCAAAAGTAACTCTGTGTTTGCGAGTCAGTACGGGATGATGTTAATTTCGTTTCATTCAACAGCCTAAGTGTGGCTCTTTGTTCAGATGGTACCGGGTCTCTGATCGACCACGGCCTGTCCTTAAGGGCTAGATTATGGAGGTCTGGTATTGCGTCTAAACACACATACAGATAATGGAATCCAAGTCTTGCTCTACAACAACGCTTTGGCAAAATTGAGTCCATCTTATACCAGCTACATTGTCGTTGAATCATTTCTACTCATTGTGATGACGATGGTCTGCTGGCAAACATTGACTGCCTAAACGCCGTCTTCTCTCTCATCATGAGTCGAGGTGAGTTGTATGTGCATCACGTGACGCGTCCATCCAGCGACCGCTCTTAAAAGGCGCTGCCGTCCCAGCCAGGCTCCTGCTACTATCAGCCAAGTGCGACGTGAGGCTTCGTTTGTTTGCTGCGCCTGCCTCTCGGTCGTGCTCGGCTTTACCGAATACATATATTTGGCCCCACCCCACGGTCCAATCACAAGGCAATCTCGTGAGTCATTCTCGCTCAACATGTATTGCACCTCTTGGCCATGCCAAAGTCCCTTTAGGGCCACACTCGCATCTTGCAAGCGCAGCAAAAGGCTTCTGCACGTCCCCAAGACTCTTTTCCATTTCCTTGGGCCATTGCCGGATCCGATTGGGAAGAAAAGGGCGATACTTTGTTGACGTCAGAACCCAGCAGCCAGGTCACGACCCCCGTCTCTTCTAACTTTCGGTTAGAGCACAAGCGACCGAAGGCTATAGCAATTACACCTACACCCTGCTTCGGCCCAACTCAACGCGAGCTGCAGCCACACGCGACCCCACCATTTAGTCTGTTCTCTTGTCCATATTTGTATCAAGTCACGAGCTCGGATGAGGTCAATTAATCAAAAGGCCCTTTGCGCGTAAGCCCAATACGCCTCCATGGCTCGTATTCCGTATAGTCAACGTGTTAAAAACAAGACCACAACACCACAACACCATTCCTCGTCTTTCCACGTGATTGGCATGTTTCCGATCGCGACACGTGGGTAATGTTCGCAGTACCGGGTGTAACAGGGTCAGTCAAGATGCGCCTCAGATCAACGTGGTCCAGCAGCATACCATAGTAGTACATCCCGGGTTTCAGCCTCAGCGTCCTCAAACATCTCGAGCGCAGCGTTCTCGACGGAAAACCAGGCGCACCCCACATCCCGTTGCCGAGTCTATCGGTTCATGCAAGCTTTTTGTTGCCCGGTTGTATGTAACCATGCGACGACCATTTTCTATTCCGCTTGCAGCTAGCGGCCGTTTGGGACGTCAAAATGCACCAGCTTGTGTAACTCAGTATGGCAATCGTCTCCGTCTCCCGCTCATACCCCTCAGGTCCGGACCACATAAGAGTTCCACCATATTTCTGCTTCAGCCCAAGTCCCCAGTCTAGTCTTGTTACGGGCCGACGTGTGATTGCAAAGTGCTATATACTGCTTGCTGACCCCAGTACTCCATGTTGTCTCGAACCTCCTAGCGGCACCATGAGCCTATCATGTGTCGCAGGACCATACTGAGGTTTACTGTGCGTCGAGCCATGTCTCTGCTGCCCTTGTAGGATCGCCCACGGCTGGGATCATAGTCCCGTTCGGCACGCGTAAGGGTCACGAAACGCCTTACGGAACAGTGCCTCCCGCCGGCACAGAACCTAAGGAGCCCTAAATCTTGCTGCTTGCCCCCGCCCCCCGCCCCTATACTAACCAAGCTCTTGGAGGACCGTCGCGTCCATGTTCGTTGTTTGTTCTCTTGTTCGCACACCATACTGTTCTTTCGGTCCACGTCTCTGTGATCGCCATCCTCGACTTGGCGGCTGACCACGCCGGATTCACGATCCCAAGGATAAGACGACAATGTATTATCGGCCAGGCTATGTCGTGGTAATTGTTGGCGCGGCGTTGACGACGCTATCAACAATTATTGTAGCTCTCCGGTCAGTCTACACGTTACCAGCAGCCGCACGCCAAATCCTAATCAAGCTTCTACAGATACTACTGTCGATACTTTCTTGTTGGGTCCGTCAGCGCGAGCGACCATCTTATGTTTACCGCTCTTGTAGGCTTTATTCAATCCAAGTTAGATGCCAAGCTCACAATGTCTAGGTTGTTGCATGGGGAACCTTTGTCGTGAACTACTATCAAGATGTGACGAGCAGTGGCTATCGACCCTCGTATCTAAAGAGACCTGTAAGAAAAGAGTGTCTTTGTTTCGCTATCGACAGGACTAACGCGCCTGCTTAGGAAAAAAGGCCAGAGATTGAGGGTTATGTGCTGGGTGTACTCATCTCCTGGTGGACCTACCGATTGATCTACGTTATTGGTTTAGGCTTCATCAAGCTCAGCATCCTGTTCTTTTATCGATCCATCGCCGCAAACCAAGTCTTCCGCCGACTCGTGTATGGCATGATTGGGTTTGTGATCATGTACACATTGGCCGCGAGCATGGCAGCAATCTTCCAATGCCAGAATCCAGCGAGCGCTTGGTCTACGACAAACTATCTTGCGCAATTCCAACCCGACCTGAAGCCAGAGCCTGCTGTGTGCTTCGACCCAGTTCCGCTGTGGGTTTTTTCGTCGGCTTGCAACCTGCTGACCGATGTCATTGTCCTCTTGATGCCTCTACCGACATTGCTGAGTCTCCGCATCCCGACCGCCAAACGACTAGCGCTCATTGGAATCTTCTCCGTAGGCCTCCTGGCCATTGCAGCATCGTCAGTGCGCTTGTGGGTCATGTACATGTGGGCGGCGTCGCCTGCCAACGGTGCACGGTATGGTGCAGATCTACTCCTGTGGGGCCAGGTCGAGACCAATAGTGGCATTATATCTGCATCTGTGCCATTTCTTCGTCTTCTTTTCCGTGAGAAGGAAAGGAGAACGCGCCAAAGCGGTACACCACACAAGATGTATGTCAATCTGCCTCCCATTCCGCCATCAGCTTCGCCACCAGTCGCACCGGTTCATCTTCACGATCAGCGCAAAACACCAGATGTAGAGATGTGGCCGCTTCCCAATGAAAAGGTTATCGAGAGGGGGCAGACGGTGGGTTTTATCTCCATCCATGAAAGGACTACCATCGCCAGAGAGTCCAACTGGGGCCCATTTGTCACAATACCAGAAAGTCTAAGCTCGGATGGAAAAGGCAGCGTACACATAGAGCCCACAATATACCCAAATAGGGTGGCGTGAGGGTGAGTTGCTGCATTTTCTTAAAATTTAATGTCTATGTCCGACACGAGGTATGACAAGGGGGAGAGGTAGCTGGGCTATCCCGGGCGAAAAGGAGTTAATGGTATACTTCATGTACAATAAATGTATGGATAGGACTCAGCGAGCATCTTGTGTTCTTCAGCTTGATAATAAATTGATATGAACTGACTATTTGCGTCAATGTACCTGTGTATGCATGTATCCTCAACGGCTAACGGCTTAATGTCCATGTCAGCTAGCAGAATACACTAGTTTAGTTGAGCTAGGCACAAGCCACATTAAGTTTACATGGGCACAGGGCTCGCGGAGTACTACACATGGAAATTGGAAAGTAGTATGCAATGGTTCAGCTGCCTCGATGGGACTTGATCGCATAGCTGAAGAGACCGGGGCTTCCAACAGCAACTGTTGCACAGTGGCAGCAACATCAGCAGGGGGACATGGGGGGTCAGCGATGGCGCCTTACCATTCAGGGTTATCAGTCTGCGGGCGTATCCAAGGGGGACGCCGATCTCCATGCGGCTATTATGTAGCTGGAGCGATGCGGAGAGGTCACGTAGCCCATACATTCGTCCTTGAACCATCACCGTCGTGCTCACAAGTACAAAACCCTTGTTCATCACAGCACACCGCCCAACCGCCCGCTTCCCCACATGCCGGCATAAGAGCAAGCTGAAGTAGCCAGCTCTTTTCGCCCACCGTGGCTTCCTCACGCCTTACCAAGCTCTTCCTCGCCGCTGTCGCTCTCTTCATTGGCACTACCGCCATCCTGGCTTCGATCCGACTCGGCGGGCGCGTACCTTCGATCCTGCAATACGTCAAACCCACGCCCTTGCGTAGTCCCCTCTATACCCAGCCCTTCCGACCCCTCACAAACTCCACCATGGCCCCAGCCCAGTACCAGAAGCCGCCTCAGCTGCCGCCCAAATTCACTGCTACCAAGCAGAGCCTGGTCGATGACGCAAAGAGACTGGTATGTTGTCTCTTCTTATATTATCTTAGCCATTGTTCTCCTCCTTCTTGCCTTCACAGCTAGGATGGCAGTGCTTCGGACAGGTGCTGACGTGCCTCCAAGATCGACAGGTCACGTAGCATCCAAGATGCCATTGTCCGCGACGTCAAGCCCGAGAGCGCAACTTTTGCCAACACACTTCTTCCGATTGCCCGTGATGACAACAAAATGGCCATCGAGGCCCATATCCTTGGCTTCTACAATGCGGTGTCGACCAAGAAGGAGTTGCGTGATGCTTCAAGCGAAGTAGAACAGATGCTGGATGACTTTGGAATCGAATCATCCATGCGCGAGGATGTCTTCAACCTCGTTGATGCAGTGCTGAAAAAGGGCGAGAAGTTGGACCCTGAGTCGCAGCGGTTGCTGGAGAAGGACCACAAGTCCTTCATTCGCAATGGTTTGAACCTGCCCGCAGGCCCCAAGCGAGACAGATTCAAGGAGATCAAGCAAAGGCTGAGTCAAATCAGCATTGCTTTCCAGAAGAACCTCAACGAGGAAAACGGGGGATTGTGGTTCACGCCCGAGGAGCTACACGGTGTTCCCGAAGATGTCGTGTCAGGACTTAAGAAGGGCGAGGGCGAGAATGAGGGCAAGCTTTTCCTCACCTTCAAGTACCCTGACCTCTTCCCGACGCTCAAATACGCTACCAACCCAGAGACACGAATGAAGGTCTTTGTCGCCAACGAGAACAAATGCAATGACAATGTGGCTCTCTTCAGGGAAGCGATTCTTCTTCGTGACGAGGGAGCGCGCATTCTCGGCTACGACAACCATGCGCAGTTCCGGATAGAAGACAAGATGGCGAAAACGCCCCAGACTGTAGACGAGTTCCTTGGAGACTTGCGCAAGAGGCTCGCGCCCGGCGGTAAGAAGGAGATTGAGAAGTTAATAGAGCTCAAGAAGCAAGATGCCAAAGATAACGGGCTGACTGGCCCGTTGGCCGAGGACTATTATCTCTGGGACAACAGGTACTACGACCGCCTGATGCTGGAAAAGGACTACCAGCTTGATCATCAGGTCATTGCTGAATACTTCCCTCTGTCCACAACAATTCAGGGCATGCTGAAGATATTTGAGGAGCTGTTTGGCCTGGTCTTTGTCGAGATTGCTAGCGAGGAAGACAGGGCCGCCCTTGCAGATGGCGGCAAGGGATCCGACATTGTTTGGCACGAGGATGTGCAAATCTTCAGCGTCTGGGACGATGAAGGCGAGGGCGCAGGTTTCGTGGGGTACCTCTACCTTGACCTTTTCCCACGAGATGGCAAGTACGGACATGCGGCAAACTTCAATCTGCAGCCTGGATACATTGACGAGAATGGCAAGCGACGCTACCCCGCCACGGCCCTCGTCTGCAACTTTTCCAAGCCCACACCGAAGAAGCCTTCGCTACTGAAGCATGATGAAGTAGTCACTCTCTTCCACGAGCTTGGGCACGGTATTCACGACCTGGTCTCTCGGACGACGTACTCTCGCTTCCATGGCACCAACACTGTCCGTGATTTCGTCGAGGCTCCTTCTCAGATGTTGGAGAACTGGTGTTGGACTCCCTCGCAACTGCGCTCGCTTTCTCATCACTACTCCTACCTCTCTGCCGACTACGAGAAGGCGTATCTTGAGTCGTCGGGTCAGAGCTCAAAGCCTTCTGAACAGATTCCTCAATCGCTCATTGCCAAGCTGATCTCTACCAAGCACGTCAACGATGCCCTCTTCAACTTGAGACAGTTGCATTTTGGTACTTTCGACATGGCTGTTCACGAGCCTGCCAGTCACGAGGAGCTTGAGAAGATGGATATTACTGAGAAGTATAACTCTCTGAGACACGAGATCAGTCAGCTCAAGGGACCAGAGTCACTAGAGGGTGACAAGAAGGGCGACTGGCACTGGGGCAATGGACAAGCTACCTTTGGTCATTTGATCGGTGGCTATGACGCGGGGTGAGTTGTGCCAAACAATATGGCAACGACATGTGCTAATAAGAACAGATACTACGGCTACCTGTCCTCTCAGGTCTATTCCACTGACATGTTCTACACTGTATTCAAGTCTGACCCCATGAACCCCAAGGAAGGTCGCCGCTACCGCCATACTGTTCTGGAACGTGGTGGCTCAAAGGAAGAGATGGACATCCTTGAGGAGTTCCTGGGCCGCAAGCCTCAAACTGAGGCTTTCTACAAGGAATTGGGCATCTCAAAGTGAGATGTGGCTGTTATCCATGTAGGAACCTGGGCTTTGATCTAGTACAATTTATACCTAAATATGTTAAAATATCTGAAATATCAAAGATATACTGTAGACTCAGTAATATGTCAATAATGCTCTTGTGTGCATCCGTTTTGCAATGCCGTACGAAGCAGATAATTTGTCAACCCTCAACTTTCGGAGGCAGTATTTGTTTCTCACTCAAACCACCTCTTCTTGCTCTATGCATACAAATCACACATCTGCCTGCTGTTTCAACTCATCACAGAAGAAAAGCTGATTTCAAAACACGCACTAGCCTTGTATCTAAATGCTCCCAAATACTGGAACCCCAACCCCAACCCCTACCGGCCCGACCTGCAGTGCGTAACCCGTGCTATACTCGCCCGTCAAAACACCAGCACTTGGTGCCTCACGAAGAAAACCGCGATGCACAAGCCGAGTGCAACACACAGCAGCCTCGACATGCTAGCGAGAGAGAAACCAAGGCCCCTTATTGTCACGAATAGAAAACTCCGAATGTCATCATTATTACTCTATCTAGCCGCCCTCCCAAAAAAGGAACTCGGCACCGTGTTATATACCGTGTACTATAGACACACACCCCAGGCTCTGTTTCATTAACGGCCGTTGCGCACGGTTCTACGTAGATAACATGAACTGAAACATGTAGCGACAAAGAATGGCCCCGCCGCTCACGGATTATTATTAGCTTGTATATTATAGTGGGACGGGTTAGTGGGTATGTTATATGTTGCGTTTTTGATGGAGCTTGGGTGGATAGTAGAGTGGAGAAGATGGTAGAGCTTTGGTTGTGGGTTTTGGAATGTTTTGCGAGCGGTTGAGCATATTATGACACTCTGGAGGTGCATTGATGTTGTGCGGGTGGTGGACCTACGTAGGATCTGAGTAGAGTGTTGCGGTACATTTGCCGGCAACGTATTTACAGGTTCTGCTTGGTGATTTAGACATAGATGAAAGGTTGTACAGATACTCAGAGCCAGTCATATATATCCCGTGCTGCCGTTCACAAATCCGTAGGCGGCTGGGTAATCTTTGTCAAATGATCCCCATTCAACTCCTTCATAATCTTTCCCAGACCCTCGTGACTGTAATCTTTTTCGTTCCACATATCCTGTCCACCGTTAGCTCGTATCCTTTGTCTCCTCTCCAGATTTCTGCAATGCATCCCGGAGTTGGTGTACCAACGTACCTTGTGATACCTCACCTTGCCCTCCTGATCGAGCGTCAGAGTGACCAAGCTATTCACCTTCTTGGCAACAGGCATAGGCTTGGGAGTATATTCTTGCTGCAGCTTGAAGATGATCTCATCTGGCTTTGACGAAACAACTTCCGTTTTGATTGTACGGCTGCTCTTCATGATTTTTGGAATGCCTATCGTGCATCAGCAAAGCATGTTCTTCTTGAAAAGCCTGATGAGGAAAATGAATAATAATCACGCACCATACCACTGGCCTGCGATTTTGTATCTTGTATCACAATAACTCCATGGATCGTCGTACACGGCTTCTTTGGCGTAAACCATCATGTCGTCTTCGCTTGCGCTTCCAGAGTAAAGGTTGCATATGCTTTGAACAATTTTTTCCCTTTCTGGCTCTATTTTGATGGACCTCTCGGAATGAGGCTCATAGTCAACGCCCGACGAGCTGTTTTGTGATGCATCGGCGTTCTGGGTCAGAGCCACGGGATCGGGTCGTTTCTCGAAGTCGCGCTCGAGGCGTGCCCCCAGCGTGTCTTTTCCAGACTTGCCTGTAACTGGGAGTGTCATGGTATGAAATGTTCGAAATGGTAGCTGTAAGGGGATGTGCACCATTTCATAGATACTGCGGCTTTGAATAGGCGGCATCTTGACGTCATGACTGATCACATCTTAGAGCACTCCTTGTGACAGCATATACTCTGAATTGCGTACACGTCCCTATAGTTTGATTTATTTATGTTTATTTAAGAGCCGTCGATGGCACCCGGACAGATTGTTAGTTGGCGATATGAATCGGCCATTTCTCTATAGCCTCATAGACGAGCAACACACTGCCAATAAAATATGACACTGGCGCCCAAACCAGGGCCAGTGCACTCTGGTACTCGCACCAGCTACTACTGCAATACCCCAAGGAAGCACTCCATAGCCATCCTACACTGCCCACCATATTCAACACTCCAATCCACCACCCCACCATCCTGGGCGAGGGTTTCCACCAATCATGTTGCACTTCCAGAATGTTCAGAATCGATGAGACCAAGAAGCAGAGGGCTCCTATCAGAAAGCTAGAATAGTAGAGTCCGTATAGCACGCCTTGTGGAAGCATTTTGTATATGCCTGGCAGTGTGAGAATGTTGGTGACCATGTAAACAAGTGCCCCAATGAAGAGAATGAGATTGGCATCAAACCCGATTTCTCGGCGATAATACGTGCAAAACTCGTTCCATGTAGGCCACCATTTCCATTCCTGTTGGGGTGCTGGAGTCGGACAAGCTTCAACTTTGAACGTGTCGGTGTGCATGATGCGGTGCTTTATACCTTCACGGTTGTGAAAATGCGTGCAGTTCGAACGGTCAGGTCGAAAACTGGAGGTAGTGACAAGTCGATTGTCGTCGCTGGCAGAATCCATAATCTCTTCTAGTGCCCAGCCAAAACAGTCGCTCTGGTTTGCGTTTACCGCTTCAACCACAAGGAGCATACCGCCTAGCAGAAATAACATGCCACGGACTAGGGCTATTATACCGCTGATGATGGTGGGGTCCGCACCGAATGGCGTGGAGGGGTATGCTACTGAGAGCCACTGGACGACACCAGATGTGATGGAGCACAAGGAGCCGAACGTAAAGAGAACGCCAGTCCACCACGAGACATCCCACCAGGCTATGACGGTGAGCATGCGCGCCAGGGTTCGAAGAAGACGAGTTGTACGTTCAGTGCGTGAGGGCGCTTGGTTCCGATTAAGGAGGAGTATATGTCGACCTAAAGATAAGCGTTGTCAATAACTGGTGCGAATGTACACAATACGGTTTACCATTCACCCTTTCGGTTTTCGCGACTCCACCACTCCCACTCGTTACCGCTTGCGTGCCCGTCCTGGTCTTTGACAACATAACGTCGCGAGTTGGCATTCAGGAAGCCCAGAACTTGGTGCGAACTACCCTCGATATAGTTCAGTTGCTGCGAGGAATTTTGGGGATACAGCTGAGGGTGGTTGGAGTCGGACATGGGTTGTGTGATGTATTGAACAAAAAGGCGGCAGCTATGTTCCCTTTGTAAAGCACCTCACATTTTTATAGCTAACACACCAGTTGCTTTCTTCTTGTAAGCTTTATGACACTATGTATCCTGGAATAAAAAGACCCACCTGTGCACCACAAAATGATGATGTTTGACGTCACTGGGAACAAAGTCGCATCAAGTGTCTGGATTAAGTCGACTAAGGAGGCTCCACATGCCAAGCGAGTGGATATATGAGCCTTATTTGTTCAAATGAAGCGGGAATATAGCAGACGAGATCACGGATGATTCTGGTGTTATGAAGCTCCAGGTGTACATGAAGTCGTTGGTAGCGTACAGAAGACCCCGTGCACACCCGGCATCGCTGCCAGCAGTACTAACGTACGTCTAGTAAAACTGAGTCATGTCCAACCATGCACACGAAGTCAGCATCAAAATACCCCACAACACATTCCCCAGCAATAAGTTATTCCCCACAAGCTGTGCCTGACATTTAGTATCAGGAGGCCTATTATAACCAAGTCACGTACGGTAAATGTGTCTAGCAAGCATTCACAGGTGAGACTTCCAAAGAGTGGTATTTAGAAGACGTAGGCATTGATAAGTCAATTTGATTATTGGGAAAACATCCATCAAATACCTGGTTATTAAGCTATTTGAAAAGTACTCCCTACTCCGAAAAGCCAGCCATTGCCGGCTCTATTTGACTACTCTGCAAGAATACACAATATCTTTTGAACTATATCTCTAGCATCTCAGGTCAAAGTACGGTGTGTTGTTCTCCAGCGGTGTGATAGCAAACGACAAATCCGTCTGCCCCGGGTTGGAATCTTTCAAAGTGTACCAGAAAACGGTCCGGGAACCGAAAAGCGAACAGCCAACCTCGTCCCAGTAACGCTTCGAGTTCTCTAGAGACGCAATAGCATCGCCAAATTTGGGACCACCTACACACGAGTTAGCATCATGATACCCAGAAACCTTCTCATCACATGACTTACGTCTTGGCCATCCCGTCTCAGTGATCCACACCTCCTTTCCGTCAGATACGCTCTCTGTCTGACCAACAGACAGATAAAAGTTCTCGCGTGCCTTCTCAATCGGGTTGTATCGGTCGTTCTCAAAGTAGGGGAATGAGTTGTGTCCAAGCCAGTCCACAGACCTCGCAACACCACGATTCTCAGGCAGCACCCATGCTGTCCAAGTATCTACGTGACCAATTGGCTTGTTCCCAAGCGGAGTGCCGCGAACCCAGTCGCGCAGCCAACCGATATATCCCTCAATCTCAGCGCCAGTGGCACCGGGACCGGCGAAGTTGGCCTTGCCCCGGTCACTGCTGCGGTACAGGTCCTCGGAGCCCACGCTGATGCCAACGATCCTGTCTGTGAAAGCAGTGCCCAGTTCGTTGGCACCGCGAATCAATGCATTGAGCTCCTTTTCGTAGGCCGCACGTCCTGCACTCGCCCAGAGGCCCACAAGGATTTTGGTATCAGTATCTATGGCTGCGCGAAAGGCAGAGATGGGGTCTGATGCAGTACCGCACTGAATTGAGGTATATAGACGGGCCATGTTGAAACCGGATGCTCCAGGAAGGGTCTTTGCTTCGTTGAAGAAACGAACAAAATCATTGTATCCACGACATGATCCATCTGCGTTGGTGGCGCCGTAGTTGAAGCCCTTGCCCTGCGCAACAGCCGTGGCTGCTAGTGCCAGGATGGATGTAGCTTTTGCCCACATAATCAGAAATTAATGTAGATTAACGATAGTATAGATGTAAAATACAGAATTAGGGTTAACAAACGTAGGGGAAACAGTGAGGCTTCCATCCCTATATGTAATACATTTCAAAAATAGAATGTTTGCCCCTGCGCATGGTTACCATTAGCTGCATGCCAATCGATATTATGACGTGGATTAGGCTTGTGTTTTCCGTGCCAAGGGCTGTTGAATGGCGATCAGCCAAGCGCGGTGCCAGTCTGGGCCTCCAGAATGCCTTAGCTGTCAACCGCCACAAGGGGGAAAAGGAATCAAACTGTTGACAAAGTTTTGTTCCTAACAACAGATGAGTTTGTGTTGTTCTCTTCTCCTGACACTGCATCTGAAGAACGGAGTTCCATTTTCGCAAACAAGAGCCCGCCCTTCAACTAGTCAACAATCCGAGCCTTTGAACAAACCCAAGAATTTTGTGGATTAAAGTGATGACGACAACTGAGGAGTGGCGAGTTCTAGTCTAGCTCGGCGTAATATACCATTGTAGCTA
Source organism: Curvularia verruculosa (assembly GCA_036172615.1). Taxonomy (NCBI): domain Eukaryota; kingdom Fungi; phylum Ascomycota; class Dothideomycetes; order Pleosporales; family Pleosporaceae; genus Curvularia; species Curvularia verruculosa. The sequence continues at coordinate 27,682 of JAWDHC010000213.1, forward strand.
GTGTCTATTATAACAGCTAAATGATTACCGCATAGATACGGGTAAGTTGAATAGCAAAACAGCGTTTAAATCTTACTCAGAAGACAAGAAGGCAGGGATGCCATGCATAACACGTTCAACCAATCTCTGTCATGTTCCTTGATCCTAAAGTAAATATTGGACAAATAAAGGCTACGGGAAACTTACTTCACGCTACCCTGGGGAATGAAATATATGCAACATGGCAAAGTCTTCCACTTCAGTCATTGTCTACTCTTGCCTCGAGGAGTAGAATCTATGCGTCGGTATTACCCAAACAATTGAGAACTGTATTGTGACACCAGGTTGGGATCTGGACCTTGATATTGACAACTGCTACGAAAATCAGATTCTGCGCCGCCCTGAGGCTTTGCGCACGCGAAAACAAAAAAGAAACATCCTGTCACACGTGAACAGCGCTCGGTATTCTGTGTGCAGATAACGTTCCGGTACCATAGCTGCCGGTTAAGTTTGCAAATGATCAATTGTCAGACTTTAGATCAGTTGGTTCAGGGGACCGTTGTACTAAAGCGGGGGCTCGCGGAGGCCAAGAGCTTTGTGCATGGTCGCGAATATGTAAGACTGGTCGGCTAGGGAAGATGCATTAGCATGAACCTAAAAACTGGAACAGGGTCTGATGTACGGTGTACACTACACTTTAAAATAATTTACATCCATTATATTCACAGTGGAAGAATTTCTTGATTCGATCTGCACCACAACTTCACCGAGGCCTCAAGGCGGCTGTCTACAGTGTTCAACAACAGTTTCAGTGGCATGATAAGTGGTATTAATTTGGCAAGACACTGTCACAAAGAGGTCAAAGCGCGCTCGACCTCTTTCTCTTTTCTTTTCTTTTTCCCCTCAGGTACATCGGATTTCATAGAAGGTGGAGTTGGTGGATAGAGGGGAGCAGTCGTCACTGAATGGTGCTGTCGCTGTGTCGGCTGGTCCCATTACTCAAGTATTTAAGGTGACAACGATGGACCTGAACCAACCATCTTGAAAATTCCGTGCCCATCGCGATATCTGCTGACTAGTACCTTTGAGCCTCCTTCTGTCAATATTGAACGCATGACGAAAGTTCTCGGCTCTGCATTACGAATACTCGTATTGGGTATGTTGTGAAAAGTCCAAACGCCTTCCAATACGAACCAGCCTAACCGACAGAAGGCCGTAATCACTGCTGTACAAAAATTGAACATAATTCGACAAGTGGTTCATTTGTGAAAAACGGAACAATTCTGAGTCAATCATATGAAAGCGCCAGGTGGTATTCAACACACCTCTAAGCACTCTGGATGCACTCAGCCAATCCACCCCAGTTGTCTTTACGCCAAGGCGCCAGCACAATGGCTCTCTGAGCGTCGCCGATATCTCCAGTTCCATTCATCGCACCAGCCAGGCCAGCAGCACCAAGCGTGCCTTTTGGAGGCGCATTTCGCATCGCCGTCTCTCTTGCAAACGTACTTGCGAACTCATCACCACCTGTGGCATCGGCAAGCTCTGCCCAACCAGTGTGCTTGTATGGCGCTAGCATGACGCTTCGTCGCGCTTCGTCAAGCTCTTTTTCTTCGCCACCAAGACTGATGGATATAGCTTCCACGACCTTCTCTACTCTGGCAAGCTGCTGGTCGGTGAGATTCTTGTTTGTACGCATACGATCGAGGTCGTCTTTGATGGCCTCCATGGTTTCTAGGTCGTCATCAAGAACTGTCATGGCGCCGATAAGTGTCAGCAAACCAACGTGGCCGTCGTGTTTCTCAATGGCAGCGAAGAGTTGATCACGAGCTACCTGCTTCTCATTTTCACCACCTTTCGCCCAAAGGACCTCGGCCAAAATACAGATGATATCAGGGTTGGCGCCTGTGGACTCCAAAGCTTTGCGGAAATATGCTATCGCCGCGTCAAAGGAACCGTAGAAATAATGCGCTAAGCCAGCTGTAAGCCGAGCTGACAGTTTGGTCCTTGCAAGTTGGGTCCTCGACAAAACAGTCTGCTTGGAATCACTTTCAATCTCCGAAAGGAGGTCAAGAGCTGTCTCAGCATCCTCTACTGCTATTTCGTCAGACCCAGTAGCGAGGAGGTTGCGAGCCAAATCAGTCTTTGCCTGAGCGACCCGAGCCAGCGATTTTTTCGACTCAGTCTTTTCGTATTCCTGCTCAACAGCCTCGTTGACTGCGTCCAGAGCAAGCACAGCTGCGTCATGGTTTCCAATGCGCTCCAAAAACAAGGCTGAAAGATGCCTGTGTGGGATGTCGTATGGTGCTTGTATACTCAGTTGTTGGAGGGCGAAGAGCGGCTGTATGAGGCTCGTGATGTCGCTCGAGGATGACGGAGAAGATGCAATGAAGTCAAATGCTGACACTGCATACTGTCGCTTAGTAAGAAGTAACGACGACTCTGACAGCTCAAAAGCATGAGTGAAATGAGACAAAGCCTCATTGGAATCTCCCGTAAGGAGAGCAATGATTCCTTCGCCTACCCAAGCCAAGGAATAATCGGGGTCTTGCGATTGTGCTCTCGAAAAGGCTGTATGCGCAAGCTCAGTGTCATTTTGTAATAGATATAGCGCTCCAAGATTAGTCCATGTATGCACACTGCGTTCGTTCAGATGCAATGACCGAACGAATGCATGTTGAGCGACCTTTGGATTCAGGGTCGTCGTGATTACACCAAGCGAGTTCCAGAACTCAGAATTGCCAGCCTCGAGTTCTATGGCGCGTTTAAAGCATTTCATCGCCGCTCGAAGATATGTCGTCAACTTGGATTCTTTGCCAGATTCTTGCTCCAAACAGACGTGTGCTCTGTACTCGGTCCAGCCAAGGTTGTACCACGCAACAGCCTGGGCATGTATGTCATGGGCACAGCTAATGATTGCTCTCTTTTGGGCCAAGATCGCAGCCTTGAGGATTTTTGTGAGGATCGAATCCCTGTTGGTGGAAAGCGAGGCTAGTTCTGCCTGACCAAGACCATCGATATCTTTGTGTGCGTCAAAGTCGAGATCCATGTCTGATTTGCTCTGCAAGACCTTCACAACTAGCTCAAACGGGCATTGATCAAGCTTGTCTTGAACCCAGCTGAACATACTGCATGCATCTCCGACGGCTTTCCACAGGTTGAAGGCGTCCGGTTTGTACTCTGTGATAGTGTCAGCGACCTCGATTCCTCGGGTAACACTATCGGCTGCCTCGCCGAAGAAGCCAGTCTCGATACAGTGCCAGGCTTTCTCGACCAGCGTCTGTAGCAATGCGATGGAGACACCAAACTCTTTTGATCGGACCGACAGTACTGCTTCGTAGCCAGCAAGGGCCTCGTCAAATTCACTCAGCTCACGGTTGACATTGGCCAGCATGTACTTTGTGAACCATCCTTCCTCGTCTGACCTCTTTAATACCACACCGTCTGTAGGATTTTCCGCATAGTTGAATGCACGAGATGCTGAATTGTATCGTCCAGAGTTATGGTAGCTCTCACCCAGGCCTACGTAAGAGTAATAGTCGTCTGGGCTGATGCGTAGTGCTGACAGAAATGACACAATGCTCTTTTGGTACTCTTGCTTGTTCATCTGAACGACACCGAGGGCTGAGTATGGCCAGCTGATACCCTTTCGCTTCGATCCGGGGGTTTGCCGAGCTTTACCAGAGTCAACCACTCGCTGGGCAACCACCTCAACAATGTCCCACTCTCCTTGATTGGCAAACAGACGGGCTAGTCGCTCAGCTGCGACAACCTCGGAAGGCGACAGTTCGAAAGCTTTTTGGAAGCACTGCCGTGCACGCCTACGGTCTTTGTTGTAGTCTTCGTAAAATATGCCAAGAAGTGTGTACGCGGGGGCGTAATTTGGGTTTGCCTTGATAGCTGCGAGTAGTTTTGCGTATGTCCTCTGCCGGTCTTTGCGTGCAGCTTTTGACGGATCGAGCTCCCATAAACAAACACCTATTCTATATAGTGTCTGTGCCCGGAGTTCACGGCCGCGTTGCTTTGATGCGTCGAGCTGGGGGTAATCAAGATACTTTTGGAGTCTTTCTAAACCAGCCTTGTAATCGCCTGCCAGCGCTTGACACCATGCCGATTCGGCACCAATGCGACCATTAGAAGGATCTTGCTGCAGAGCCTTCTCTAAGAACTGAAATGCTTGCTCGTATTCCTCCTCTTCTTCCAAGACCAATCCTATACCAATCAGGGCAGAGGTGAATTGAGGTTTACGCTTCAGGATCGACTCGAAGATACCCTTGGCCTCCAAGTGGTTTCTCGGGGCCTGATAGTAGACCAAAGCAGTGGCCAGAGTGCTGCTCAGAGCATCCCGCGTCTTTTGAAATGACAGATCCGTCTTTTTAGCCTCTGCAGCTGCGTACTTGAGGCCTTTCCTGGTGGTCTCTACTGCACTTCGTATTCCTCGAGGAACAAATAGTAATCTCCGAGAAGGCAATGGGCGAGAGGGGACTTGGGGGCTTCGCTGATACCTTCGGTCATCAACACCAGGCAATCTTCTTGTGAGACAGGGACATCTTGGGTAAGAGCTACCCCGCCTTCGCTCAAGTCTGGTTCTTCTTTTGAATCGCCCTCTGCAGTAAGTGGGTACTTTGCTATACCGCTGCTGAGCCAGCCTATGATGACTTTTGATAGACCCTCGTTCGGAAACAGCTCGATGAATTGCCGTAGGGTTGAGATGTCCAGATCCAGCAAGTCATGGGCGCTGTCTGCATGTGACGCCATGACAGCGGCTCAACGAGACTGTGACTTGGCCGATACAATGCAAGGCACAGATGTTGGGTCAGACGGTGCAGCACTGAGGTAGGATGGGTTTTCACTTGCAAATGCAGAATGGTTGACGTTGGTGTTCGGCCGTAGGGCTGGCCTAGCCTAGGGTAAACGCGCCGTGCGTCATTCGATATTCCGCGCCCCACTACAACCACAACATAACTCGAACACGACTCCCCATGATATGTTTCTGGTGATAATCACGCTATATAACGACTAACCCATGGAATAAATCTGCCTATATTGACATAATGTCTACAAAAACAGCGCTTAAGGCCGCAAAGGCCGCAATTGGCGCAAAGGACTGGGAGGAAGCGAAGAACCAAGCGACAGCAGTCATCACCAAAGACCCAAACAACTATTTTGCTTACCTCTTTTTGGGCCGCGCAAATCATGGGCTGAGCATGTTCGATGAAGCGGCGAAAGCCTACTATGCAGCGACCAAGATCAAACCCGAGGATCCTCAAGCATGGCTAGGTCTGAGGGCTATGTACGAGGGGCTCAAGAGCGCAAAGGTGGATGAGAACACTGATGTCGGGCTGGCACTGGCACAGATATACATGGACCTGTACGTTCAATTGTTTCTACAGGGAGACGCATGCTAACCAAGCACAGCGACGACGAACAGAAGTCGCAGTCCGCAATCGATAAGCTCGTGGATCATGCTCGCGCTCACGGCACCAAGATGCAGTACGCTCGCGCCCTTAGCACTCAGCTGCCCTCCTCCCCCGTATACAAATATCTCGAAGGCCGGATACCAGATCCCTCAAAGACATACATGCGCGTCGCTGAGATCCACGAAACACAAGAAGCTGCCACTATCAAACGGCTCATAGAAGAGCGACGGCTCCGTGTTGGTGCAACCCTTGAAGGCACCACCGCCTCCGTCAAGCGCGAAGTGTATGCGTCGAGTCCACTAGAAGACATATACGAACAGGCTATAAACTGGACGCGTGATGACGAATTGCGAAGGGAGTACGAGGAAAAGCTACTCGCGAGGGCATACGACACATTGATGGTACTGCCTGCAGGCGAGAAAGCAGAGAAGAGGGAAAAGGTCATGAAGTTAGCACATGACATGGTGGTAATCAAGCATCCGAATCTGCTAGCTTGGACCATTGAGCTGGAGTGGCGGTCAGGCATGGAAGTCGAGGCCCATTGAGCATAGAAATGACGGAAGCATAACACGGCGTTTTGGACCAGTAGAGCGAGGCACAACAGATGCGCAGCTACAAGGTGATTTGATATCATTCCACGGCAGCTCTCATGCGTGAAAGCAGAAATACAAGATATTAGGCTTTTCTCCAACTCCAAAACTCCGTCCATGCTCCTACTCTCCTTCCGTCTATGCATTCGTTGCCCCAACAACTCTCCTCTTTTCTTCAGGCGTAAACAGACTCTCGCCTTGCTTCAACGCATGGATAAGCATCGGCACGCTACTCGCCTTGAAGTCCTGCGCCTCGCGCACCTTGTCGAGATCATCTGCGAACTCTGCAGCAATCTTGCGCAGATAAAGGGGACCAAAGTCCTCCTGGGCCTGCTTGCTACTTTTTGACCCCGATTTTGCTGGTGGCGGTGAGGCTGGCGCATCTTCCATGGTCACATCCTCATCTGGAGCAGCGGCGTCTGCTTTGCTTTTTTTCTTCTTTTCTTTCTTTGCAGGTGCTGGTGCTGGCGATGCATCCTTTTTGCATATGTCAAACCCCTTTTTCTTTTTCATTCCTTTAATGAGAAGTGACTTACGCTGGAGCTGGTTTCTACCGCAGTCACCTTTTCACTGGAAACATCGCTGTCACTTTCGCTGGAGGACGATACTGTGCAAATGTCAGCTGCAACGCGCCTTTTTTTTCTAACTTCAGTATGGCATCAATGTACCCTCGGTCCTTGTTCGTCTCTTCTTTGACCGCTTCTTCTTCTCAACACTATTTGCTCCTCTTTGCGCCGCCATGTTTGTAGAATATGGTTTGGGGTGGAAAAAGTTCGAGAGGTGAATGTTTGGTTATCGATAGGGCACGTGCGGCGCTAGCTAGGAAACCCCAGGGTCTGCATGGACACCGGGCGACTATAAACGCCACTCCTCTTTCAGCACATACAGGATGGTAACTTTAGATCAGCCTGTAGCTATTTGAAAAGTGAAATGTTGTAGAAACCGATTCCATCTACAAGCTGTTTTCAATCGCAGCCAATTCCCCCATGGTGTTTTGAACAGTCGTCTTGAGCGCCTCACCAACCGGCATATAAGGCCTTCTTGGATGCAGCCTCTCCTCCGCCCCTTCGATACCCGCCGCCTTCGCACTGTACTGACTGACGGCATGCTTTGTCGGCGCAATTCCAGCCTTGATCGGGCTTTCCGCTAGCGCTGCCTTGCGCTGCAGCTCCAGCGCCTCCTTCGTCTTACCACTCGTGTACAACTCATAAACTTTCGAGCAAACCTTTGGAAAGACATTGCTAAACGCCGACACGCACCCCGCGCTTCCAACTGCCAACCCCGCAACCATCCAGTCTGCCTGTCCCGCAAATGTTGAAAACACATTACTCGGCAATTCGGCACAGAGTCTCGTAATCTTTGCCACACTACCACATGTCAACTTGACACCCACAATCTTCCCCGGATTCCTTTTTGCAAGTGCGGCAATAGTGACTGAGTCGAGATCTACGCCGCTACAAATGCCCGGGAAATTGTAAATGACAATGGGCAGGTTGCTCTTTTGCGCAACTTCATCGTAAAACGCCATGACGACTTCTTTCGACGTCGCAGGTCCATAGTACGCTGCTGGTAGCAGCAATCCGTAGTTTGCTCCCGCCTCGATTGCATCGCTGATATTCTCCATGACCTGAGGCACAGAGAAGCCCGAAATACCGACTATGAGAGGGTAATCAGGTCCTACGGCTTCGCGTGCGCACTTCATCAGTGCCCGCTTCTCGTCGCGCGTAAGCAGGAATGCTTCGGCGTTTGAACCGAGAATGACGAGTCCTGTAAGGCCAGATTTGGAGAGATAGCTAAAGTATTTCTTCTGTGCGACGAGATCTAGTGTCGACGTTTCGCTGTCGGGTGTGTAGAAGGTTACTGCGGGGCACCACACGCCTGGTGCTGGTGGAGGCGCCATTGTGATGTTGTTGTTGGTGGTGATTGGAATTGGATGTGCTCTGCCGGTGAATCGAGCGGTGTTTCTAGGTCGAGATCCTGGTGAAGAATGGACGAGGAGCTTAGAATTGTTTCTCAAGAGGAAGCATGAGATGCGTTGTCCTGATGCTGGATTCACTGGAAGTGGGATGCTCATGCAATGCAGCGTCGGGGGTCGTTCCGAGATCCTTCAATAGCCGCATTGGGTATTCCGATTGTTCCGATGCCAATCGCCTGTACAACCTTCTCCCCGTAAACCTCCTGCTTAGCTATTGGAACATACGTATTGTCGTTATACACTCTCTAGGTTTATTGTAGTGATGTAGTGGAACGCTATTTGCCACTGGACTTGGAATCAGGTGTTGTGCATGACTTCGCATAACCGTCGAGACGTGACAAGAAATCTAGTTCGAGCTGTCTTTGGACGATATATGATGACGCAGTGATTCCGTTCGAAAAGCAGTGTGCTCGTGACAAACCCGCATTAGAAAATACCATCAAGTCCAAAGAGCTATCGAATACGGTAGTATCACTTGGTGCATTTCTACTTTCAAGACAAACTTTCTTCACAAGCAAGTCCAGGCCAAATCTCATATTGTGAAATGTTCTTTCATGGCAGATGTTGAACCAACAACCCAAACTTCCATGCTATGCATACCCGTGCCACTATTTTTCCGAATATTCACCCATCCCGTGGTATCAATTCACCCGTTCCTCCGATATGGTATCTTGTTTCTCCATCGATTATCAGCATTACACCTCTCTCCTACTGTCCTCCAAACATGTCCGCCACACCTGCTAATCCTGGGCTTGTTCCACGAACAATGGCTGGCTGCTGGTCAACAGTCATATACTGCTCCATCATGGCCGTCCTGGTCTTCGCCTTTGGTCGCTGGATCTTGCCTTGTTCGTGAATGCTCACACCCTTGATGCTACTCAGTAAGTCCAAAACGATGCTCCTCTGCATTCTCTCATCTTGGCGGTTTGCGCTTTGGAGTTTGGCCAATCGACGATCGACACGAGCTTGATCACCCATGCCAGGTAGCGATAGGATGATGGAGCGTGGGATCTCGTTGTCGAGGTGAATAATGCCGGCAATTAGAGATGCAAGCTCCTTTTGGCAATCAACAAAGTATGGCTCGTGTAGCGAGGTGATGGCAGACTTGAGGATGTCATTACAGAAGTAATCACGGATTGGAGACTTTTCCTTGAAGCGCGGAAGCAGGGTCCGCATGACACGCACAATCGTGACGACAGATCGAGTGTCTCTCACACGGATGGTCGAGTTGCAGAAGAGGAGAATAGGCTCCAAAACTGAGGGTGTGGAAAGAATAAACTCGCACATTGGTGGGGTATTGGCTTCTTTGCGGCTTTGGTCGTCGCTGCGGGCGAATTCTGCAATATGCATTAGTATGATACTCTTCATAATAATAAAAAAATAGAAAGCAGCAGTGATGGTACCAAACACTGTTCTTCCGGTTGCATCTCTTAAAAAAATCTTCCACTTACCCTGCCTCGAATCGAGCAGGACTGCGACAAGCGAGACGGACGAGTATGTAAGTTGACGGAGAATACTCTCAGTCTTCATCTCGTCTGTTAAATTATCATTTCCCCCTGATTGGGCCACTTGTCGAGCAATCTCACTCCATTCTCCAGATATTTTTCGATCTAGTTCCCTGAATAGCCCCTGAATCATGGGAGGCAGAAATTGCGACCTCAATTGCGATGGGCAACCCTCGATGAGGTGCGTGGAAACTGTCAGCAACACAGACAGATGATGTGCAGTCAAGGCACCAGCGTGTGCGAAGAGGGCTTGGCTAAGTGGTCCTGGTAAGTCTTGTATGCCGTAAAAGAAATCTCGGAACCTTGTCAAAGAATAGAGGATATAATAGGAGCTCTCCCTGATTTGACGGACAGTTCCTCGAACTGTTGAGGCGAAACCCTCGTACGTAGACTTGGAGCCGCTGACCCTGGCGAAAAAGTCATCCCTGCTTTCTGTTGAGATGCCCGCCTGCCAGAACCGGTCAGTGAGGACACGTTTGATGACCTGTTGCAATTCAACCGGCAGATGTGACCAGTTGCTGTCAATGTCGTTAAATGCTTGCGCGTGGCTCACAAGCTCAAGGAGATTGGGAAGTAGCACAGGTATCGTCTCTGCCCACAACTCTGCAGCCGTCTCATAGGCAGCAGTGCCATCGCGTAGCTTCTCTGTGGACGCTGCAAGTAGTGTCTTGGTGAGTCGCAGTGGCAGTTGTTGAGATCGCTCAAGGATGGAAGCTTGCAACGCTTGACCTTCAGTAGGCAACTGCTGTTCAGACCAATCCTGCACGCCGCTGAAATTATTCGCTGACAGAAATTCGGGTAATTGACCCATGCCCAAGACACCGCAGAAAGACTGGAACGAAGATATGGCTTTGGTAAGCTCGTCGTTTTGCCATGCCTCTTTGACGCGGTTGAGCATTAGTCTCATGCGCTCTTTCTGAGTGGTGCGGTCTAATGTTGTGCATCTGTGTATGATGATGAAAAGGAAAGCAGAGTATGCCATTCGTTGGCGTTCGTCAGTCGTGGGGTCACTGATCATCTGGTTGATCTTTGCTTCTAATTGCTCGTAGACGTTCATAAAATCATCGGCGAACTTCATGGCTAGTTTTTGCATCTCTAAGCTGCATATGCGCTCCAGGTCCTTTACTGCTTCCGAGTACTGTGGGTAGTTTGCATCATCTGCTAGACGTATCGTAAGCATGTACTCGAGGAAGGTCAACGCAAAGCTAGGCCTGTCGCCCAGTGATTTGGTAGCAAGAGTTGCCATGAGCGATATGATTTTTCTTGCGACTTCGGGATCATCGAACCGCGCGTTCAGGATCTGTCGGCCCCACTGCTCGAGTGAGTCTTCCAGGACATTGCGCGTTCTCTCATCGGCTTGCGCGTCTTCGCCTTGATTCTGCTGCCATTTCATATAGCCTTTAAGTGCGGCCTCAATAACTGTGACCTGTGCATCGACCTGGAGAGCCTGTGGCGAGTTCTTGCTGAATGTCTGTGGCTGGAACGAAGGCTGGTCGCGATACAGGTTCTGCAACATATTGGTTGCTTGAGCAAGAATATGCTCCATGGCCTCGACTGGGGTCTTGCGCACAAGGACTTCGATTACATCTGCGCAGAATCTCCGGTAGTTGCCGAGGAAGGCATGCCGTTCAGGGATGGTATCAATGTCTTCATTCAAGAATTGCAAAGTCACATCTTCGGTATCTTCAGGCAGTGCTTCGTAACGGATCAGTCGGGCACAACACGTCTCGAGCAAACCTCCAACCATGGAATTCACGACGTCAGACTCGCGCACAACGCTTGATCGCAGCAGTTTGGTCCAGCAATGAAGGACGGGAATCGAGACGACAAGGCTTGGATGCCGCATGATGTCGTAGAGAAAGCCGAACATGCCAGCGAGATCGCTACTTTCTGGGATAGACTGGGGTTTTTGTTCAATGAACAGGCCCAGGTTGTTTGCCAACTGTAGTCATTAGCCATGAATTTGGAGTATTGGGTTGATGAAAAGAAACACAGTTGCCTACCTCGGACAGCCTCTTGCAAAGCATGTATTTCTGGTCATCAATGTCATTGACGTCCATGTCTACGAGTGTCCAATTGTATACTTCCCGTAGGAGTGAAACGCTGCCTGGTGTGTACATGGGACACACCAACTCCACAAACTCGTCGTCATGTAGGTGTGTTCGGTTGTAGATGGCTTGTAGAGTCTCGACTGCGGCCTGGTTAATGTTAGCAGTAGGCTCGCAATTTTCGCCTGGGATCGTCATACGATTTGCATCTCGACGGCTGGAGTGGCCAGAGCCTTGCAGACGGCCTCAATGACCTGGGTTGCCGCAATAGCTTTAGGCATGACCCAGGGCATGGCCGCTCTGAGAGCATGCATAGACTTGACAGCGCTAGCTCTAATGGTTTCCTGATTCTGATAGTCCTGTCCTAAACACCAACCCAGATTGTCGCATAACCTCGTCAGCCAACCTTGGTCTCCACACCGTAAATCCAAGCCTTTTTCTCTGGTAGGGAGTTGCTCTTGTATGACGATGTGAGGTGTGAAGATCTCGACACAGGCACGCCCCAGGTCGCTGCCTCGCAGGCCCGCCGTAGCATCCTCACGGTTGAAAACCTCTTCGGAGAGCGTCTCGAGGATGTAGAGGACTATGGCCTGGTGGTGTAATGAGTTTGTCCAAAGGGCGACTAGCTGCTCATCCATATCTAGCCACTCGGCGCCCCAACTGCGTTTGGCAATCTCTGTCCAGAGTTGGGCAATCTTGTTGCGAATATAGACGGGGTCGGTCTCTACTACGTGCTGCGCAAGCTCGACTGCATATCCTCTCAGTGCAGCGCCTTGGTCGACAGTGTAGTCCTCCCATCCATACTTGATGGAATGCTCAAGCATGGTAAGGCCATAGTAGCGCAGTTGTGCGGGCTGTGAGCGGTCGAGGGCGAGGGTGTGGCCGTGCGATGGAGCTTCGGGATGACGTTTTGCTTGCTCGAGGTATTCGGTTGCCTGTCGGCGGGTATCATTGCTCGAGGTCGGGGCGTAGATGGCCTGTAGTGCTTCTAGGACTTGCGAGAGGTCTGCCTGGGCACTTTGGTGGTGTTGCGCTCCGTCGCCGCCATTTGCGAGACTTGTTTGCGGGGCTTGATCGTTCAGCCCAGCATTCATCGTGGAGAAACCGCTTCTCGGGCCGCAGCGTGTGGCGGGTGGCGTCTTGATGTCGAGTGTGGCTGGCTGAGAGGCCCACGCTTGTTTGTGGTGGTGGTGGTAGGTTTGGGGTAGGGAATTGTCAAGCAGTGCTGGTTTCTTGGTTCGCAGGCGTTTCGGGCGGAGGTTGCTGAAAGCGGAAGATGTGCAGAAGGACAAGGATTGCGGCTCGAGAAGCTTTGGCGCCCACTGGCTGGGCTGGGCCAGGACAAACCACACAAAAATGAGATGGCGGTGTAGCGTCTCCTAAATAGGCTCTGATCAATTGGCCTGGCCGGTCAAGACGTGTCTCTCTCTGTCCTGGTGGTGTGCAAAAATAAACATGGCTGTCGTGGTCTCACGTCCCCGGTTCCACAGACGCGCTCTGCTGCCTGTTCGTCCCAAGGCCACGGCACGCGTTAACGCGATGTCAGCTGCTTTACTCTACGCCAGTTGGGGCAAACCGACTGTATCCACAACAGACTTTGCAGCCTGGCAAAAATTTGCATTCACTACACTATCCAGTCTGCCTTCGCAACGCCTGGTACTATACAGAACCCAACACATTCGTTCCATCGTTGGCAAAATTGCTTCGTCGCCACATACATGCTCATCATGGCTGGCATGACCTGAGCATCGCATGACATTACCTTCTCGCGCATTGGCCCGATGTCCCCGCAACCAACACCCTCTCCCGATATTGCAAATCCCCTGGCTATCACTTACATGACTATGCAAGCCTGTTTCTGGCACTGCTGCAAATAGCCTTCATCCTCTTCCGTGCCCAGCGCGCTGCCAGGTTTCCGCACCACACCTTTGACCGTCATCGTCTGGTCGCCTTCTGCGTGCCACCATCGCAGTATCTGCTGCAAGGCACCGTCTGTCTCTTCTGAAGTGATGGTCCATTTACCTCCACTGACCTCCACAGTCGTCTGGCCTGATGGGAAGTGGAATTCAGGTAGGTAGCACACCGTCGGCACGTCTTCCGCCGTCGAACTTGGTGCGCAAAGCGAAAGTTTGAATATGCAGTTTTTGAGGTCGAAACCATAGGAAGAAACATCTCCGTGAACTGCAACAGGTGTAGGGCGGATGAAAGCTTCTGCCGCACGAAGGCCAGCAACGTCACCCTCAGTCCTCTTCGAACTCATCTGCTCGGTCGTGATGGTCTTCTGCAGGTTGCTGGGAGTGACACTGAGTGTATCCGACGACTGTGCTCGCGAGAAGGTAGGCGAATTTATGTCGAGGGATGCACGAGAGTCTTCGAGTGAGAAGGGGCCTGCTGGTACCGCCTTGTCATCCAGTGAATAGATAGATAGGTCTTCTCCGTTCCACAAGTCACCCCAGAAATGGCAATTCTACACTCGTGTTAGTTTTGCGACAGCCATGACTACAGCACAACTTACATTAGCAACGTAGGTCCACAGAGCGAAGCCATTGGCCATGCTATCCTCAAGTGCAAAGTGGTTGGCGTCTAGCGCAGCGATCTGACTGCTGTAGTTGCCTGTCTTGTAAGCATACTTGTCGTCCATATCATACGGTATGCCGATTTCGGTAAAGACGCAAGGATGCACGCCCATGTAATCAGTACCCTCCTCGCGAATCGCCTTGAGCTGGTGCGAGAAGCAGTTTCTAATGGCGGTCTCTCCGACTTTGATCGCAAATGCTGGTGTGAGGTATTTGCCTCGTAGCACACCAAAAACATCGACGTTCCACACTCGGTTCCTACGTTTCTGTCAGATGAACTACTGTGTTTGCAAGTACAAAAACACATACCATTTCTTGGTGATGAGAGTGATTCCATCGTAAAAATGAGGTGAGAAAATTATGTTTGGATCGTCGTCCTCCGTGCCCTTGATTTTTGGTGGTATCTCCAGTACTGGGGGCTGGAAGAACATCAACGAGTCGGGAAATATCGACTTGATCATCTTGCTGTAAGCTCGATAATGAGCCAGCCAGTAGTGGTTTGTGAAGTACTCATAATCGATCTTGGCGCCATTCTTGGGATCGATTCCGAAGTAGTCCTTTTTCAAGACTGTGTCGGTCTCCGGATCCCACACGCCGTGCTGCGCCCACAAGCACTCGCCCAGACGCCACCCAGGATCGCGTTTCCATCCGTACTTGGTGTCATCATAATCTTTCGACAGCCATGCGGACGTGCCCTCTGGATCCACTAAGACTGACCCGCTCTTGTAAGGACCCAACCCGCCAAACTCCCATGTCGCAATCTCGCAGGCTCGACCCGACCCAGTGAGTATTGCCTGCCAAGCTGTTGGCGATGTGCCTTTCTGCAGTTTTTGTTCGCTAGGTATCTGAGTAATGTCCTGGTAACTAATGAGGCCTCTGTTGGGTTCGTTCATGCTCTCCCATCCAACGATTGGATCATGCCAGAGGTCGCCAGCCTCATTTATACGCTTCGCAAGATGCTCGCATGCGCCAATGTAATGCTCTTGCAGGTAGTCCTGGATATTTTTTCCATCTATGATAGCTTTGGGAGCGAAGTCTCTGCCGCCAAAGAAGAGGGTCCACATGACTTGACATGCCAAGCGTGTGTAGTTGGTTGTCCAGATCATCTTGGGAAAGGTTGCAGGATCGGGATACGTGTTGTGCACGATGGCAGCCTCAGTGACGGCGAAATGCTCGGGATCCAGCCCACAAGCATACAGAGTCCACATGGGCGCACCAGAACCTCCAGAGAATCGTGACCACTAGGCGGTGAATTAGGACAAGGTAATCAGAGTACATTGGAATGCTACCTACAACGTCCTGGTGAGGATCCATGAATATGTAGAAGCCATACTCCTTGGCCTTTCTCAGCACAGAAATGGTGTGCTGTATCCACTCCTCATCGTACTTGCCCGGCCCAGCGTGTTCTATCGCCTCCCAGGTGAAGATGTAGCGTATAGTATTGTAGCCCCAACTCCGCAGCCGTGAGAAGTGTGTGGCCGAATCTTCTAGAGAGAATGGCCGGTTCACAAATGATACATTGTCTCCATCGAAGAAGTTGTCGGCTACATGTGAAGGTTGGTCAGGTTTCGCAGGAAATTTGGCATCAGCAGCGCAGTTGATGCCGTGCAGCGTTACTTCGCGGTTGTGGGAGTCGCGGAATGTCCGTCCATCGATACGCAGGCGAATGGAAGACATCAGTAGGGGATATGGGACGAATACAGTTGGTGGTAGACCGGATACAAGGGCAAAAGGGAAAGACAGCGTCCCACGTAGGTAAATGGCGGAGTATGGAGATAGGCCGGCCCTAGCCCTGCTGATGTTCACATGCATGACGCACTGCTAGCGCGTGCCTGGGGTGCTGGGGTTCACGGATCGGGGTGGCCCCTGCGCTCAGCGTCCCGACATCAGGACAAGTTGCATGAACGCGAAATCAAAGTCACATATATTGAACCCTTCGCTCAACCGTGTCCTTCTTTCCATGATCAGATAGTCTGCTCCCGCCGTTGCCTTTCCGCGCGGATTACACTCGCCTCTGCTAGGCCCTTTTCCCTTACCCACAGTCTCTCATTCTAAAGACATTCGCCACTATATTCACGCCGCAACATGATCTTCAGACTATCGTCGTTGGCCCTGGGGCTACTCCCGCTCGCCAGCGCTCTGTCCGCCGCCGATATTCCTGCAGACACTCCTGTTTCACAGCTAATCAAAGACGCCACCGTGCAGCTAGCGACTGGAAATACCCAAGATGCCCTCACGTATTTCGACGTCGCCATCTCCCGTGACCCGCGCAACTACCTCACCTACTTCAGGCGCGGCGCCGCTTACCTCCAAATCGGCAAGACTTCACAAGCAGAGCAAGACTTCAACAAGGTGCTGGAGCTGAAGCCTGGTTTCGAGGGCGCATTGGTGCAGCGGGCTAAGATAAGAGCAAGGAAGGCCGACTGGGTTGCAGCGCGCAAAGACTATGAGGCAGCGGGCAAAACCGATGAGATTGCGCAGCTCGAGGAAACTCAGGCTGCTGCTATCATTGCGCAAGAGGCCGCTGAAAAAGGTGACTGGGACTCATGCATCACAAATGCAGGTGCTGCCATCGTAGTCGCCAATGGCGCATACGACCTCCGCAAGATAAGGGCACGCTGTCGCTTT
This sequence comes from Curvularia verruculosa, assembly GCA_036172615.1. NCBI lineage: Eukaryota > Fungi > Ascomycota > Dothideomycetes > Pleosporales > Pleosporaceae > Curvularia > Curvularia verruculosa. Next base: position 44,403 of record JAWDHC010000213.1, read on the forward strand.
GAGAAGGGCGAGGTCGTCGAAGGTATTAGTGACCTGCAGCATCTTCTCCAGATCAACACGGGAGACATTAAGCCCTACCTCCAGAGCTCCGCCATGGCATTTTACTCCCTTGGCGAGACAGAGAAGGGAATTAAGCACGTCGCCCAATGTCTGCAGTCAGACCCAGACTCCAAGGCATGCATGAAGCTGCGTAGGAGAGAAAAGAATATCGAGAAGGACATCAAGAAAGTGCGCAAGTTCTTTGAAAGGCGCCAATTTGCCACCGCTTCGAAACTCCTTATCGATCGCGGTGAAGAAGAGCCTGGTCTTTTGAAGGAGGTGAAACAAGATTTCAAGGACTACACAGAGCAAGGTTACATCTACGCCAACTCGCCACAAGGTCTCTATCAAAATCTCGTTGAAATGACCTGCGAAGCCTACGTCGAAATGAACAACATGAAGAAGGGCACGCCCTACTGCAAGGAAGCCCTGCAACTCAATCCCGATACCCTTCACGGAAACCTTCACAAGGCCCAAGGTCAATTGGATGCCGATGACTTTGAAGAATGTATCCGCACCCTTGAGCACGTCAAGGAGCACCACCAGCATCAGAAACTTGACGAGCTACTACAGAAGGCACGCACACTTCTCAAGCGTTCCAAGGAAAAGGACTACTACAAGGTCCTCGGTTTGACACGCGATGCTGATGAGCGTGAAATCAAGAAGGCTTATCGCAAGCGCAGCAAAATGTTTCACCCAGACAAGGCATCGTCCAACGGCATGACGCCAGAAGAAGCACAGAAGAAGATGGCAGAGGTCAACGAAGCCTACGAAGTTCTTTCTGACCCTGAACTCAAGGCACGCTTTGACCGCGGTGACGACCCCAACAGTAATGAACAGCAAGGCAATCCGTTCCAAGGATCGCCGTTCGGTGGTCAGCAGTTCATGTTCAGGCAGGGCGGCGGTTTCCCAGGTGGGGGAAGCTTCAAGTTCCAGCAGGGCGGTGGATTCCCTGGTGGTGGAGGCTTCCCTGGCGGCTTTCCCTTCTAGATTACGCGGTTCTTGCATGTTGTCCTTTTGGCTTGGAGTTCTTGGTAGCGTGTGAAGGTTTTAGTGCGGTAACGCATCATGGTTCTAGAACATAACGGCGTTTGTTTTGTCATAGTAGATATCAGCGCTACAGAGAGATGAATTGATGGTCGTATCACCACAAACACAATATTTCTTAGAGAGTGCTTTACTTTCAAATGACTGAATGTATTTTGTACGATAATAACTCAATCATTGCCTTGCCTGGAACTCTCCATATCCTCATTGATTCCTTTGCGATATGACTGTGCACCAATTAACTCGTCCCCTTTACTATTTCAGCGCTCACTCCCTCACTCTCAAACCTCTACATATCTTCCACCGTCCCCTACACCCGACCTCGCTGTTCCACTTTTTCTTGAAATCCCGCCGCTCTATCCCTTTCGTCTCCGCTAAGCATACCCTCCTCGTTCTGATTCTCATTCCCAGCACCCTTCTTGACCCTGTATCTCCCAGAAATCGTGGCATGGCGATACATCTCCAGGTATGCGACCCAAAGTTGTGTAATTCGTGTCACGTCGCTTCGAAGCGCAAAGCATGCAGACAACGCAGTGGAAATGGAAAATGCGGGTTGTGTCTGGATTGCAAGTATCATGTTGCCATGAGAGCACGATTGGTAGTGTATACGAGAGAACAAAGACTAGGTGCTCCGGTACGGTGATATTCGGCTCCAATTCAACGAGCAAACAGATATAGTAGGGTAGAAGAATCTGGAGAAGCCTACGTCATGAGCAATGAACGATATGAGAAGGAATGATAGAAAAACAGCCAACAACGTCAATAGTTGTAGAGGAAGACCGGATCTTCATAGACATATGACGAACGAAGTCACTATTCAGAACATGTAGTTGATGTTTCGAGAGAATGATGATCATTGTGAAGAACCACAGAAGAGGAAACCCCACTGTTTTCATATACAACGACGCAAAATTAGCAGCTTAATAGAGGATGTCGCAGCAATTCGCCACTAGGGTATATTCTATGTGGCCCAATGTCTACACTGTACTACAAACAACAGCTGTGCCCATGACAACGCCCTGGAAAGTAATTGTGGTACAGTGTCTAGTTTGCTTCACCAAAATCGCTATGTCCAGTCTCGGTTGCATGCTGAATTGCCCCGCGTTCGCCAGCTCCCTTCCACCCACAGATGTTGCACTTGATGTCAAACTTTTGCGTATCGGTATAGTAGTGTTGTTTTTGCAACTGGCGACAAAGCTCCCTGGCGGCCTCGAGGATTACATCATCGTTGGCATCAAAAATCTTGATGTCTTGCGAGGGGTCTTTAGGCGAAACTCCGCGGGGAACGAAAGCGATAGTGTCGTAATGGATACCGGAATATACCAAGATACAACGGCGAGGCCGACCCTCGTTGAAGCGATCTACTCGGTTGTCCTGTACATTGATGCTTGCTATCTCGATATCGAATTCCTGCGAGAGAATGCTAAGCTCGATACCGCCGCCCCATGAGTCTGAGTATGATATCCATTTACAGTACTCGTCGGGAGACCGTTGCAAGATCGCTTCGTTGTACTGCTCGGGGTCTCTCTGTATAGCTTGCGCAACCATCGACCTGAGCTCAGTCATAGCATCGAGTGAATCGGAGAGAACTGCGCTGCCGAGCGCGCGGAACATGCACGAATTGTCATCAGGCATCACCCTTAAGACCATAGTACCAGCACGGTCAGGCACGGGAACTTCAGGTGTGTCCTCGAGCGCCGAGTTCTGCTTTCGCTGTAAAGACAGAGGTGCTGACTGAGACGTAGCAGACTGGATTTCTTGCTCCGCTTTTCGTTCGCTTGGGTCGCCTGTAGCTTTGCCAATAACGATGATAGATGCGCCGTTGAGTTTGAGGTCAATGTCCTTCAGTGGTGTAGACATGCCGTACAACGAGGGATCAAGTGGTTGGGGTGGATGGTTCCATTTCAGTTCGAACAGTGGCAACTCTGCCTTTTCGCTGATAGAGGACAGCAGGTCGGAGACAGCGGCATTGTCGTCTAGGGAGAGGGTATGGGTGCCGTTGGGCGCTCGTAACCGGATGCGAATCGGCATAGTGAGAGGCGTTGGATATGGCGATTATAGGATGGAGATGAAAACAACTATATGATGTGCGATCGATTCCTGTTACAAGTGAAAGAGCTCTGAATGCGTGGCGCGATGGAAGTGGTGGGGCGCTTTCGAGCGGAATGCGGCGGTGTAGTCACAAGCAAGTCGCTATGGATGCAATAAATATGAGACGAAAGGGGCTTTTTCACGCAGTTGCGGACACTGTGGAGGTTACTGTAAGAAAAACATAGTTTGTCAGCTACGGCATTGATCTTCAGAGGCGACAGTTGGCGCGGACAAGTGGCATGGCGCAAGTGAATGTTCGGGAACTCCAGGGTTGGCCGAGGCGAAGATGCGCGACAGGCATCATCGGAAAATAATATTGCCGACGCCGCTGCGCTCCAGTCGCGACTTCGTACTCATTGACGCGACAACCCTGACACCAGAGGAAGAAGACGGCGCAACATCACAACATTAGGTATCATACTGAAGCCATGGCGTCTGCACGCGCGCCGAGCTCGACGCCAGTCCCTACGACTGAGACTGCCGAATCCGCTGGGTCAGCGTCCGCGGTGACGGAGCAAGAATGGGAGGCCATGTCGAACCTGCTGAAGAACGTCTACGACTATAGGATTGATGAGTAAGTGATTTCGCTTTGATGAACGCATGCGATTTTACTAAGAAATATCCAGTGGCACTTATGACCCCACCAAACTCTTCCAACGCAAAGTGAACAAGCGCGCCGTGCCCGACTACTACGACATTATCAAAGAGCCGATGGCCCTCAGCACCATTAAATCCAAGATTGGACAGAAGGAATACAAGAACTTTTCCGAGTTTGTTCGTGACTTGGCTCTCATACCCCACAATGCGCAAGTGTACAATAGGCAGGATTCGCAGGCCTATGTCGATGCGCTTGAAGTAAAGAAGGTCATCGAATTGGAGCTTAAGAAGCTTGTTGATGAGAAGATCGTATCTGAAGAGGTCGCCACCCTGCCCTTCCTGGGCGAGATTCCTGAACAGGACCCGCTACTACCGGAGGACGAGGAAGAGGAAGAGGAAGACGACGACGAAGAGGAGCTCGAAGTAGACGAGGAGGACGATGATGAGGACGAAGAGGACGAAGGAAAGCGCAAAAGGCGAAGGCCTGCGCGATCCGCTGCCGCCAACGCCAAGCGCGATGGAGGCTCAAGAGCCGCAAAGGAGGACGCTAAGAACGATGATCCAGAGTCGCGGAAAAAGCGCGGGCGTCCGCCGCGAGTCGACACTCCTATGGAGGCACGAATCAAAGCCATTATGAAAGCTATCCGAAAGCCCCGCAACCAACAGAACAAACTCATGGTCAGTGCATTCGAGCGTGTCCCCGATAAGACGGTTATGCCTGAATACCATTCCGAGATCAAAAACCCCATGGCCATGGACATTCTGAAGCGCAAGCTCAAGCGGAAGAAGTACAACTCGGTCGACCACTTCATGGTAGATGTCGAGCTCATGTTTGAGAATGCGAAGCAGTACAACGAGGAGGATAGCCAGATTTACAAAGATGCTGTGCATCTCCAAAAGGAAGCACGAAAAGTCGCAAAGGCTGAGAAAGAGAAGCCGGACACAGAATATGTCATGGAAGAGGGACGCATACCCATGCCCAGCGGCATCGTGCATAACGGAGAGTTGTGGAAAGTAGGCGATTGGGTACACATTCAGAACGCCAACGACCTCACAAAGCCCATTGTTGCTCAGATCTACCGAACATGGCAGGATGCAAATGGCGGCCAGTGGGTGAATGCTTGCTGGTACTACCGCCCAGAGCAGACTGTACACCGTTTCGACAAGCACTTCTTCGAGAACGAAGTTGTAAAAACCGGCCAGTATCGGGATCACCGCATTGACGAAGTAGTAGACCGTTGCTTCGTCATGTTTACAACAAGATACAACAAGGGTCGCCCGCGCGACTTCCCCTCCGACAAAGAAATCTACGTCTGCGAAGCCCGGTATAACGAGGAAAACCATAAGCTGAACAAAATCAAGACATGGGCTAGCTGTCTTCCTGATGAAGTGCGAGACAAGGACTACGTCATGGATCTGTTTGATGCGCCCCGAAAGCTGAAGAAGGTTCCTAGTCCGATTGCATATCTACTCAAAGACGACCAAAAAGAGGACGACGATCTACCAAAACCAGAGTGGGGGGCAGAAAATGCACCTCCCAAGATTGGCGCTGTCCATCGTCGTCCGCGTGACCCGAAGGTAAGTTGAAATTTTGACAAACGGCAGCGGACTGTTGCTCACATACTTGCAGGATTCACCACCTCCTAGGCCCACTCCACCACCATCTCCAACACCACCACCGGCGCCAGTGATGCCAACACCAAGCTTACCTACAACTTCTTCGCATGGCTTTGAAGCATCGAGAAACTACCCAATAGCTCAAGCTCCCGCCCTCACCCCAATGCCTGCACCAACGCCACAGCAGCATCATGTTGCTCCCACATACACCCCAACGCATGCAACCCATTACCATGCTCACTCTCAGTCTCCTGCGCCGCACATGCATCATCAGACTCCTCAAATGCCCTCCTATCAACCCATTACTCCCCATGTCCCCTTCACTCCTCAGCCTGCCGCACCGATGCAATCCTTCCAGACACCACGACCCACGCCAGGCTACCAACAACCATACCTCCAGCAGATGCCCCCTAATTACAAGGCACCGCAGCCTGTCGAGGTCTATGTGATGGCAGACCATGCAAACAACAGCATTCCGCCTGAGATCCGGGAGCAGTTTCAGTGTGACGAGAAAGGTCGCGTGCTCTTCTTCACTGCACCTCCACTTAACATAGAGAAACCGCTTACCAAGGACGGACGCGCACTAGGACATTCTGCACGGTACCTAGCAGCCAAAGCAAAAAAGGAAGCTATGAAGGCTGCGAAGCGCAAAGCCGGTGATGCCAATATCAATGCTCGGGAGTCAGCGGCTAAAAAGGCCAAGGCAGATGAAGAAGAAAAGTTCAAGAAGGCTGTCTCCGCACTCGGTACCAAGGCGCTGAAGGCGCTAGAGGAACAACTCGCATCAGCCACAAAGTCAGATCTTGCAACCTTGTTCAACGGACAAACTGAGGAAGGGATCGCACAGCTTCTAGATCAGCTTACTATTGTTCAAAACATGGCTGCACAGAAAGAATTGGAACGCGAATTACATGCATTGGAGAAGGAGGAGAACAAACGCACGGTAGTAACGGGCATGACGGCGAGATTGGAAGAGAAGTACTGAGGTACTATTGTACGATTTGTCGTGTTTGTGATATCCACTGGAAACCCGAACGGAGAACATGGCGTTGTATTGTTAGCTCTGAAGATTGTTCTGGGACGTGGGGCGTATGTTTTCATGGGTCAATCGACTTTGGTTGCGGAATTTGGGGTTGTTCTAGTGTAAGCTCATTGCTAGAAAGAATCTAGTCAATTACAAGACTCTCTGCCTGTCCTGGATTTTCACTCTGATATTTTGCCCATGTCCCACGACGCAAAGCTACCTCGTTTCCACGCTCCACCGCCTGTTGCAGTAAAAACTCGATGTCAGGCCATAGCCCCCACGCTGGGTACCTGTGATATTGGATCGCAGGATCCGCTCCATGTTCCAGTAGGAACCTGATGCCGGACAAAGGTTCATCGCTGCTGCATGGGACAGAGCCGTGACGGGTGGTCCTTCTGCTGGCACGCCTTTCACGGCAGCACCATGGAGGAGTACGCGCTCGAGGTCGTAGCGACAATTGTGCACGGCCAAGGTAAGAGGCGGTGCATGTACTGGCATGCCTCTCCCGTCAGTACCATACTGGATGAGTATGGACGCCATGCCGCAAGAACCCGTTCGCGGTCAGCGTACGTGGTGTTGAATTCATCGTATCATTTGGATCGATATATCTGTTCTCCAGCAAGAAGCGAAGAGCAGAGCATATCCCGACTAGGAGTAGCTGATGTATATCGTCCACCGTCAGGGTCTCTCCCCTCTCTGCCATTTCGTCACATATCGCGCAGGAAAATTTCGGATTGAAAAAATTAGATCACTTATCCCCAAGACAGTTTACGGTGGCTGTTTCCTGTTAGAAATCCAGTGTTGAAGAGTTATGTCGTTTTTCTCATTGTTCACTTATCAAATACAAACAGGACTTATTCACACACACCCTCCTCATCATAGCATCCCTTATAGTATGAAACAAGACATGCTATTTGTTTTTTCTTATTAATACCCAGTGTTTTCAGTTGATGAAGTTTATATATTATTACAGTCACGTTGTATTCCCCTAATACTATACACAATGATATTGATTTCTGTCTCTTCATTCACGCATGATGCCGAAATTCCATGATATCTTTATTAAGATTACACAGAATAGTCTGCTTCTGAGACAAACTATTGCATCACTCAGTCAAGACTGAAGATAGCCTAAACTCCAAAATGTCCCTGTCGAACCAGATGTCACACACATGGCCTTCTACACGATTTTAAGGCCCATGCCTTTACCACGTATGAATCCCTGTTTAGTATTGCAGAACACGAACCAAATATGGTCCATTTCCGGATTGTACTTCTACCAACCTTTCCCTCGTCGTATGAACTCAATCCCTTTTCTGCTAGCCCTCGTTATAAGCCATACACAACGGTCGTAATTCTCCGCAGCGGAAAGAGCATTGCGGCCACTCTTGTTAGTCAGGGTTGCATTTGCCCCGTTGCAGAGAAGAAAGCGAACAGCTTCATAATAGCCCTTCTCAGCTGCATAAATGAGTGTTGTTATTTGAAAGTCATCTCCCTGGGTGCCATTGATGTCTGCGCCATTATTCAGCAAGACCATAGCAAGATCAAAGCGTTTTCTCTCAAATGTCAGCATGAGAGGTGTCAATGCTTTTTGATAACCGGAACCACGCAAGGGTGTATTTGGATCCACCACTTTATGACGGAGGAAAAATTTCAGGAGTTCCGTACCACCGTGTGTGAAAAGTAGATGGTACTCATGACTGTTGAGGTTCCAGCCTTTCGCTGCCTTAATGTCCACAGGACCCCATCGTCGGTTGCGTACAGCACGAATAGTCCCAAGCATCATGGAGAGATCGCCGTGCCTGAGAAAATTCTCTTTCAGCTTTTCGATAGTATTCTTTTCTGGTTCAAACGATTTTCCGAATCTCAACATAGACTGGAATATCATATATCCAACTTTCGGCCGATGACGTCGAATAGCCAGATGTAGAGCAATGTTCATCCCGATTCGGGGAAAGCCAAGGCTCGCACCTCCTTTCTCAAGGCACTCCAGGATAAGAGAAAGTGTCTTGGTAGAGCCAAAGGCTACGGCAGCGTTGAGAGCACACGGTAGTATCTTGCACGACGGTGTAACCATTTGCCAGCGCGAAGGGGCGTATTTGAATAACACCTCCGCGTTTTCCATTGCTGCAGCAATAGGAGGTATCGTATCACGCATGATATAGACCTCTACAGCTTCGCGTACATCGTCTGTGGCCTTGATATACTCTTCGAGTGAGTAACGGTTGCGTGTCAACAGTAGATTACAAAACACCGACGTGCACTGTAAACGCCGTACTTCCTGGTCTTCTCCTGCCCCTAAGCCTTGAGATAAAGCAAAGTTCACACATTGTTGAACAAATTCGAGCACGACGTTTCCTTCATACTTGCCGCGCATAGCTCGCTTCGTGAGGACGAGAGCTCCATGGGTTCGAAAGATCTTCTTGAGTTCTGCGCTAGCAAACATTTGACCAGGAGTCATTTGAGACGCTCGCTCGCACAGCTCCGCACTGATGTAGTCATGAAAAGCCCCTACAAGTATTAGTACAGTGTTGATGCGAAATGATCTATGCAAAACTTACTACACACTTGCCGATACTGGAAAACATCCTTCAATTCAAGGGAGTTGATCAAGAAAAAGGTAACACGTTCGAATGTCTCAGACGGGAATTGTAGCAAAGGCATTGTATTTGAAAATCGCAGACGCACTGCTGAGCAACCGACCAGAGAAGAAGTGTTAGAAAGAAAAGGTTGTGCAGTATTATCCACGCGGTTTCGCTCTTCTCCTGACGTCATTTTACTCGCCTTCACCTCGTTTTGAATTTTCTTGGAACGTTAGAAAAGATGAGTGAGAGAAGCTATAGTAAAGGCAAACGGATATACAGTACTGCGACTACATTGTCACTATGTAAGCCTTTAAGGCAGCGGGGCATATGCACACCTGACAGGAATCATGTAATCCAAGCGCCTATCAAGGTTCTAAATTATTTAGCATCTATAGATTCAGCATGCTGTTCCAGTAGAGAGACATTAAAGCATGGTTCAAGTCACCTCAAGCAATCATGTTTGCGGACATCAATGAGTTCCAGCATACATGCAGTCAGACCTTGTGAGGGTACAGGATAAGCTCCCAGTTTTGAATATACTAAATGATAGATAACGTGGTTCACAAGCGAGCGCGCCACCCAAGCGAGCGCGCCGCTTTACACCAGCGCGTCGACTTCAAGGCGTTATCACGTAATGTCTCAACAACGCACTACCCAAACTTTCTATACTGAATCAGATCTACAACTTGCTC